>JAEIIJ010019918.1:0-31867 GCA_018904815.1 Drosophila ogumai | reverse complement strand
CAGAGTGACCAAGGAGAAAATATCAAAAAATATCAAATAAAAATATCGCGACTTCGATATTTGGGCAAAAAAATGTCACGATATAAATATATCGCTGCTTCACCACCGTTGTTGCTTGGGTAATTTTTTTTTTTTGTCTAAAAAAAAGACGCGAAAAGATGTTGTAAACACAACGGTGAGTTAATTTTTAATCGAAGGCTAATAAGAACTTCGATTCAAGTCTCTTATTATGGGCTGTAAAACGTGGCTAAAATGCTTCTTCGATTTAAGTCCAGCTATGCAAAGTACAGCTGTTCGCAGTGCTGAATAAGTGTACGAGTGTGTGTGTAGCATTAACGCCTGCTTACTTTGGCCACAAAGGGTGAACGAAAAAAGTAACTAAAGTGTCGGTTGCTACCTAATCCCGGTCGTGCTCTATTTGGTTATCCATCCATCAGTGGGAGGAAATGGTCCAGAACCAGAGCCTCAAACGTTGCCCCTAGCAACATCTTGCTTCCTTGCAACCCACTCACACACACAGGCGGACTCGGATACACGGATATACAGATGCACACTTGAGATCCAAGGTGAAGGAGAGGCACCAAAGGTGTTGAATGAATTATGAGAGTGGGCGGAAAGCTAAATTTTGTGAATGATTCTTCTAAAAGTGTAGGGTTTGGCGAAAAAAATCTCCGCGAAAGCAAACTGTTCTAATTTGTATTTTTGTGCCCGTCTCATTAGCGGCTTTTCGGACGTCAGCAGGCGTTGACATACGAATACACTGGTGTGTGTGTGTTTCCGAGTGTATGTACATTAAATCCCCAGTTAAACGGTTGTTGTTCGCCCCGCTTTAAGCTCGTCTTCTATGACAGATTATGCAACTCACTCTCTAGTCATCTCCCTCTGTCGCTCTCCATTCTTTGGCTTAATGAAAACGACATTTAAATGAATTGTTTGCCCAATATAAGAGAATCCGAGCTAGCCAGCATCCGGCCAGTAAATAGTTCGTCTAAGTGCTGTATCAGCTGATAAGGTTAATTGTCGGTTAAATGTTCTGCCTAAAAATTCGGCCCTGCTTTCCCGCTAATCTAATTATTGGTCTTACAATATTCGTGGCAGTTTTTTCGCCACATTTTTTGCCTAGTGTTGGCGCACGCAGGTCTGTGTGTGTGGGCCGTGTTGGTTGAAGCTATTTTTGTATCGCTTTTTTCGTTATTTTTTGCATTTGTTTTGACCCAGTGGCAGCAGTTTTGACCAGATTTCAGCCACAAAATCGCTTAGTCTTGTGAAATGTATACAAACAACTCTCCAGTGGGAAGTGTTGGACTCAAATAGTTGTTATCGGCAACAATATTGACTTTGAATTAACCGTCTAGGACCTGTGATTTATGTGATTTTTTTCGATTTTCCTGCCCCATCCGTCTCGATCAGTTTTTGCGACGAGCTCGTCGCTGCTTATCAGTCTTTAGAGGCTTTTTATGGGTTCGTTGGCTCTTATCAGTCTTCAACCATTGAAAATGCATATATGTAGTATTAAATAGAATATAAAAAGCTTTACGCTTTCTATTTACACAGTATTTCATCGTTCAGTCCCTTCTCGGTTAATGTACAGAAAATATTATACAATATAGCATTTTTCTTTATAGTTTCGTCGCCTTTCTCCCCATTGAGTAATCTTTGGGAACAGAATCAAACCCTGAGCGTAATTGCTTTGTTGATGCAGGTTGTGGTTGGGCGGCAATTTATTTTCGATATTTTTGTGTTTATAAACAAATGCGAGAGTCGGTTGCTAAAAGGGAGATTAAAATATATATTAATTCCGTAGGGGAAAGCGTGGCGGAACTTTTAATATAAATTTAATTACGTGTCAGATTGTGACAGTGATAGTTTCTGAACAAATTTTTAAAATTATTTCATAATTTTCGTAAATTTTTTTGAAACTTGTTCATCAAGGAAAATAACAATTTCAATATAACACAGCAGCATTTTCTTAATTTTATTTTAAATGGATCTCTCCAGATTTATTTCCACCCTTAATTATGCCTTAAAAGAGTTTAAAAAGGTCTTAAATATTATATTATCAGTTCTTACTTCAGGAAGTTGGAAATCCCATGCCTGCAAATAGAAAATTCTCAACTTGCGTGCCGACAAAGAATAGAAGATGGAGAAGACTAAACTTAACTATGTAATTCCCGCAGACAGACACTATTATAATGCATTATTCAAAGGAATTATACATTCTATCTCTCCTCTACTTACCGCACACATTTTGTGTCTCACAGAAATGCGTCGCCCTTTGGACACGCAACTGGACTCTGCCTGAGCTAGCTCCTCATCCTGCTCGGCCCACCGTTTTATTTATAATATTTACCTAACATATTGATTTTGGGTTTTTCGCCCCTTTCCCTTAATCAAATGAGAGTTTGACTTGTATTTTTGGTGGCCTCCGAGGGATGATGGTTGCCGGCGAATCAATAATGTCCAAAAAAACAAAAGTGGACTAATTTCAGTTTTCTTTGTCACCAAAAGTTGGCTGAATGTAAAGGCAGGCAGGCAACGATTACGGCTATAATTTGTTTATAGGAATTTTTCTATTTGTTAAATGGGTAATACTTTGAAGTTATGACTAAGAACGTAATATAAGTCTGGGCCATTTACGAAAAAGTTTATTAATTGTATAAATTTATGCTAAAAATTATATTTCATACTGACAGGAACACTTTAAAATATATTTTGTAAATATTTAGATTTTCGCATTCTAACCATTTTCTATTTATTATGCAGGTGTACTATGCGACCATATAAATATCTGAGATTACATACCGAAAAATGGAAGCAATATCGAAGATTTCCCTGATATTGTCTGCCGTGCTATTCATCGTGGTCAATGCAGCAGTGCCCCTCAGCAGTGCCGACAGCTGCCTGGCCACCTACAGTAGCGCCGAGGCGTTACTGGCCCATCCCGCGCGGCCACATCATCCCCAGATAAGGCCCAGGCAAAGGACGTGGCAGGAGCACGAGTTCTCCCTGTTGGGTTACAAGTTTCACCTGCCGTTTGTGGGACATGCAGTGGATGCGGATTTAGATGATAGTGACAGTGACGAGGGTCTGTGGCTGGACGGTCTGGACGACGGATCGGAGAGCAGGGAGGATGTGGAGGAGCACGAGCTGCATTCCGGGAATCAGCCCGTGGATCCCTCGGCTAACGTGTTCAAGCTGAGCTGCGAGAATGTGGGCGTGGGGCATGTGAACCAGGAGCTGATCTCTCTGAGGAGTGCCCACATAAACTACCACCAGCTGAAACTGGACCACGTGCCAGCGGATCTCGGTGTTGCCCTTCACCTTCCGCAGTTCGAGAGCGTCCATGAGTTCTCGTGGCTGGAGAGCAACCTAGCAGACGAAGCGCTTGGGGAACTCTTTTCCCGTCAAGCGCGAAGCTTCGAGAACATGGAGCACCTGGACCTGGGAGAGAATCGTCTCGAGTGCCTCAACTGGGCCATTCCCCAGGTTATGCACAGCCTAAAAGTACTTAAGATGAGCGGGAACCGGCTGGCCAACTGCAATCTGACCAACCTGCAGCACATGGCCAACCTGCAAGAGCTGCACATGGACAGAAATGGCCTGACTGTCCTGCCCCAGCGCTTTCTTGGCTCCCTGAGCGAACTGCGCCTGCTGAATCTCAGCCAGAATCTGCTGGCAGAGCTCCCGCGGGACATCTTTGGCGGAGCCTTGAAGCTAGAGCGCCTTTATCTCGCCGGAAATCGGCTAACCGTGGTGCCCTTCCAGCTGTTCCAGACGGCACGAGACCTCAAGGTGTTAGATCTCAGCGACAACCGCCTGCTCTCCTTCCCGGACAATTTCTTTGCCCGCAACACGCAGCTCCGGCAGTTGCACCTGCAGCGGAATCAGCTGAAGTCGATCGGCAAGCACAGCCTGTACAATCTGCGCGAGTTGCGGCAGCTGGATCTCAGTCAGAACTCACTGACCACCATCAATCGCAAGGCATTCGAGTCGCTGAACCAGCTGCTCTCGCTGAATGTGTCCAGCAACAACCTGACCGGGCTGTCCTCCATCATCTTCCAGCATCTGCATGCCCTCAAGCAGTTGGATCTCAGCCGTAACCCTTTCAAGCAGCTGCCCAGTGGCCTCTTTCAGGCGCAGCGCTCCCTGGTGCTGCTGCGCATCGATGAGACACCCATTGAGCAGTTCTCCAACTGGATATCGCGTTTCGATGAGTCGCTGGTGGATCCAACGGTACTCCATCGGCTGCGTTACCTCTCCCTCCAGCAGAATCCACAGCTAACGCAGCTGCCCGCCACTCTGTTCGCCAATGCTCGGAACCTTAAGGAGCTACTGCTGGCCGAAAACGGACTGCTGCAGCTGCCCACACAGATCTCGGGGCTGTCGCGGCTGCAGCGGCTCAGTGTGCGGGGGAACCGTTTGGGATCGCTGCCCGAGGGCCTGAAGGAGCTCCGGCAGCTGCACTACCTCAACATACTGGGCAACGAGTACCAGTGCGACTGCAGCATGTACTGGCTGACTGCCTGGCTGGTCAATGGCAGCACCAGTCTGCGACGTCAGCCTCCTCACTCCCAGGGGCTGGGCAATAGTCCAAATCCTAGCCAAACACCGCTGGACTCGTACGAGAGCATCGACGACCAGATCGAGGCATTGAAGTGCCAATACGGCTATCCGGGCGACATGCTGCGCGTCCTAAGCAACCTCAACTGCAGTGTGCCCTCGGTGGTGCAGTTCTCGGAGCCGAAAATGCACAAGCTTCTCTCCACCGCCAAGCTGGAGTGCCAGATCTCCGGCAGTCCCGTGCCGGACATTATCTGGGTAAGTGATTCGTCGTAGTCCATGCAGGCCTCTATTCATACGCAAATTTAATGATGGTTTTAATGATGAATAACCATTAATATCTGAATAATTGAAATCAACAAAGATCATTAACAAATTTCGTGACTACAGGGTTCTTTTTGAATTGGGAATTCAAGCATGGGAATAACTAACAAATTGTTTTGTTAGTAACAATAAATACTCTAGTTATTTTTTTAAGTTGTTATACCCTTGCAGTGTATTATAATTTCAGTCAGAAGTTTGCAACGCAGTGATGGAGACGTTTCCGATTTATTATTTCAGAATTTTGGTATAAATTTTATGAAAATCGGGCAACTATATCATATAGCTGCCATAGAAGCGATCCGTAGATATAGAGAAAATGTAAAGCTGGGAATGTAAAACTGTAACCGTAAAACTGTTAACATATTAAGAATAGGTAACATTTAATGAAACTCTGTTTTATGTATGTTTTCAGCATTTAAATCTATAATTAACAATCTGCAAGGGTATACAAACTTCGGCGTGCCGAAGTTAGCTTCCTTTCTTGTTAGTTTTAATATTCTTATAAACCTACTCGAAAGATATGAAAAACACTATTGTTCTCTTATCTCTTTTCAGGTTACTCCCCGCAACAAGATCCTGCGACACCATGCCGATCCGGACAAGCGGCCCATTATCATTGATAGCAAGGAGGACGACCATCAACCGCCAAGTGCTCAGGAGTTGGCCGCTTTAATGGACGAGAGCTACATTCAGTCGCTAAACCTGACACGCCAGCAGAGTCTGGTGGGTCAGCGCGTGGTACTCGTGGAGAATGGATCGCTGCTGGTGCACAATATCTCCAGAATAGACAGCGGCCTGTACACCTGCTATGCCTTCAATGTGATGGGCAAAGCCTCTGCAGGATTGAGGTATGCCTCCATTATTTGTTGTGTTTAATTTTAGCTATAAAAATGGTGTGTTTTTTACAGACTGTACATCGATCCCATTGTATTCTACCGGGTTAAGATTGGCAGCATACTGTTTGGCACTGCCCTGGCCACCGCCTTCCTGCTGCTCACCTTGACGGTTCAGGGCTTGAGGAGATGCCTGTCCCGGTGGGGCATCTGCGACCGGTTCTACTGCTGCGCCAATCGTAACAAGAAGTCGCCGCGGCCACGTCAAATCTACGCCATGCTAGACAGCATCGAGACGTACAAGAGCCAGCAGCTGGAACGATTGCGCGAGAACTACGCCCAGCAAGTGCACCGCATCCGCGAGAACTGTGTGCAGCAGGTGGAGTGGATACAGAGCAGCTACACCACCCAGGCCAAGCACATTCGCGAGTTCCGGGACATGGGATCGAACCACCTGACGGCGCTGAAGGACCAATACTACGACCAGGTGAAGAAGGTGCGCGACTACTCCACCGGCCAGCTGAGCTGGGTAAGGGAGAACTACGTCTTCCAGCGGAACAAGATCCGGAAGTTCAGTGCCCACCAGGTGCTGCGCCTTCGCGAGGGCTACAAGTACCAGCAGCAGACGCTGAACAAGGTGCTGGAGAACCTGCCCAGTTTCTACTTTGAGAATTGCCGCGGACGCTGTGAAGAGGACATTGCCGAGGGTAAGAATGTTGCGGTTTCTATAGACACTCTTGGCTGACCAATTTCAACCTCTCCAGACATAGACTGCTATTTCAAAGGACAAATGGACTTTGCCGGCTCCAAGGAGCTGAACATACAGAAAATTAAAGGACGCCTATCTGCCAATTACTCGACCAGCAAGGCATCCATTTACTACACCCCGCCAGAGGACGACCTGCTGCACTGCTCCCATCTAAATCTGCAGACCTCGCCCATTCACATCAACTACATCGACGAGAATCTTGACCAGCAGAAGCAGCTGGAGCGAGACTTCAAGATGGAACCGCAGCTGCTGCTCTACAATACCCCGATGCTCTATCTGAATCCCGAGGGAGCGAGCAGTAGTGGCCAGGCGGCGGCCATGGCAGCAGCCATTGCCCTGGCGCAGAGCATTAGCGTCGAGGACAACAATCAGGCACAGGAGTTGCAGCCGCTAAGGGGGTGCAGCGACCACTTGGACCTGCCCGAAACGAAGGACTCGAACGACGTGAAAAACTCAAAATCGTGTCCGGCCATTTACAAGGTGTCCAAGCAGCGCGACGGCAGCACGGTCCACGAGCTACAGAAAGAGGGTGAGGAGCCTTACCAAATGCTACGCCTGAATCCCGTTGAGACAACTTCGAGGCCGATGCAGACGAGGACAGAGAAGCTAAACATTGTACTGGATGAGTGCGACAAGGCGGATCAGCCATCCGATGGAACGGACAGTGCAACTCCCCCGTCCTTGTCCAGTGGCGACTCCAATAGTTCGGATGCCAGTTGCGGCGATGTGTGCCAAGCGGCCATCCTTAAGCAGTTCCCTCCCCCATCCTCTCCTCAGGCAGATCCTGCCAGCACCTAGAGATTTTTTTTATAATTTTAAATTAGTAATGAAAATAACGAAAATATATAAAAATTGTAAAGAAAATGTAACGCATCCGCTAAAGAACTTAAAGTTAATGATTACGATTTACGATTTACGGTAAGGCAGCAAACAATAATTACCATATAGAGTTAATTAGCGAAACAAATGAATTGAAATGCTGAACACACACACGAACAGAACGGTATCCAAATTCAAAAGGAATTTAAAATCGAGGTTATTACACTCACTCTGCTGGCATCTATCTAACGCTAAGGTATCATCATGTCAATAATACTTGAAAAGAGCCCCCATTTGTGATTTCATTCTACATTTACGTACATTTGCGTACATTTACGAGTATAGAGCATCAAACAAAACTATAAACGGGACGAGAGCAGGGCGTATTTTAAAATGAAACCGACAAATTTTAATCAAAAACCTGTACGAAAATTATAAAAAACAAAATAAAATGTTTACTACAAAGTATGGAGAGTATATTTTTTTAAGGATTGGGTCTATTTATTTACATCCTGTTTAAGGTAAAGTTACAGGTGGGGGCAGCCTTATCTACTTGGGCTTTGGGCTGACTTAATGAGAAGACCCCCTTAATCCGCTGTTTTTTGAGTCGATGTTTTGGATAGACTTATTATGATTAATTTATGATTTATTGATGTACTCTTTAACAGAAATAGCAACAAAAACGTTAGAAAACTGGCCGAGAGGAAAGGCCCCGCCCTAGGGCTCGGGGCACTCGGGCTGCTTAAGGATCTCAATGGCGCACGGATTGGCATCAATCTTGCACACCTCGCTCTCAGTCTCCACATCGCTGAGATCGTACTCGCACTCGCACGGGAAGCACTCCACTTCGCCACCTTCCTCGCCCTCGGCCTCCTCGCCCTCGCCATACCAACTGATCTTCTCTTCGCTTTCAGCACTTGGCATAGTGGACAAGGAGCAGACGGAGAGCTCGGAATCGGAAATGGCCAGCGGTACTGGCTCTTGGGGCAGCACAGCAAAGTCATAAACGGCTATATCCTGGGCAAACCAAAGAGTTGGGTCCATGGGTGCCTTCAAAACGTTTCCATCCTCATCCTCATATGTTTCTTCATTCTCGCCATCTTCGCCACTCGCCTTAAAGTTGTAGTTGGCCGGCAGGAAGTAGCCCACCAGCATATATCGATTATTGAAGCTGAAGACCGCGGGCCCACTCGGATATAGGGTATCCCAGATACCGTGGAGGACGGTGCACTTGTCATCATTGCCAATATACAGCTCAAAGGGTCCCATTCGCATGTTACTGTTCCAGGTGGACTTCAATCTGACGGACATGCAGCAGGCATCGGGGCCGCTCTTGAAGGTGTAAATGCCAACACCATGACGCTGGCCCTTGTGCCAGTCCCCGGAATAGGTGTCCCCATTGATATAGTTGTAGCGACCCTTGCCATGCTTCAGGTG
This sequence comes from Drosophila ogumai, assembly GCA_018904815.1. Taxonomy (NCBI): domain Eukaryota; kingdom Metazoa; phylum Arthropoda; class Insecta; order Diptera; family Drosophilidae; genus Drosophila; species Drosophila ogumai. The sequence continues at coordinate 23,125 of JAEIIJ010019918.1, read as the reverse complement.
CTTGCGCCAGTTGCCCTCGTACACGGATCCATCCGGGTAGATAAATATGCCACGCCCGCAGCGCTTCCCGCAGCGATATTGTCCGTAGTATCGTGATCCGTCCTTAAACACATATAGTCCAATGCCATGTCGCCGTCCCTTGCGGTAGTTTCCATCGTACTGGTCCCCGTTGGGCAGGATAGCCCAGCCACGACCATGTCTCTGGCCAGCTGCGTTGCGTCCACCTATATAGAGCTGGGACATGGAAGCAGGAAGAGTGAATCTTTATGGCTAAAACTCTTTTTTGCTGATAAATTAAAGGATTTCGAACTGGACTTGACCCTCGGATTCGTTGAATACTTAAGGATCTTACTCCTATGTTGGGTCCCAGGTCCTCCTCCTCTTCAGGCGCCGACAGCTCTTCCTCTGAGATCTCGGAAACGCTCATTGTGATTTTGAGTTTTGAATTCTTTTTATTGACGAGAGAGAAATACAGATTTTTACTTAAACTTACTTTCGGGAACTATAGTGTGGATCTGTCTGTATATAGAGTTAACTTAGCCAAAGCTTACTACAATAAATATCAGAATCAATATCGAATGGAGCTGATCCTGCAACAAGGGCTACGTTTCCGCATAGAAATAGTTCGCCAGCGGATAGCGGATGGCCAGGGCAATCAGCGTGCACAACACCTGGAAACCCATCAGCATCTGTGTGACCACACGCTCATGGACTGGCCCGAACACGACCAGCACAAAGTTGATGAGGGTGAAGTTATTGGTCCGGACAAGACCGTCCGCTCTGGTGTGCCAGCTAATTAGTCGCAGCTTCCGCAGCACCGTGACCATTAGACGGCCCGGAGCATTAAGATCTTCCAGCTTGAACTCCGTGGTGCTGATGTGCAGCAGGTCCGTCTTGCTGTCGTACTTGGGCAGTCGGTGCCGGGGGCAGGGGACAAAGTGGAACAGCTGGGGCGTGGAGTACAGAAAGTTCAGGATCTGCGGCAGGAAGAATAGGAGCAGGGTCTTGCTGAAGTGTCCCAAAATGCCGACCACAGCGAAGGTCATGCCCGCAAAGTAGCAGTAGGTGTCGCCAACAAACACCTGTGAGGGGTATCTAAAAGGAATATACAATTTACATATGTTGAAATCTATGAAAACAATGATTAATTAACTTAATTAAAAGCTTTTAGCTTTATATAAAAAATTAATTGTAATATTTACGTTTTTGTTATAAATCCTTCATTTAAAAAATTTTAGCTTGATGCTTAAAAAAAAAGTTTTAAATAAAGTGTTTTTTTTTTAGCAATGACCTTTATAATGTTTATATATCATTTGTTATAATATTTTTATCTATGTATAAACCCTTAATTTGATATTAAAATTGTATGTAATATTTGTTTTAATATTTGTACATATGTGCATATAAATCCTTAATGTCATAAAAAAAAGTTATCTACCATTTGTATTGATATTTTTATCAATGTTTAAATTCTTAATTTAATAAAAAACAATGTATATATCATTTACAAATCCTTAATTTAAAAAAAAAATTGTATATAACATTTGTTTTAATAGTTTTATCAATGTATAAATCTTTAATTTAATTTAATTTATAAATCCTTAATCTCATAACTAGTTCTGCAACTAAAAATCTGAATAACAGTAATTTACAGCAGTGTTGTAAAATACCTAAAGACCCAGCGCCATAGCTATATTTAGCGGGAAAAAGCCAGAATCCCACTGCACCGCCCAACAGCTGACCAGCGTCAGGGAGGACATTTCGCGACAGCTGTGTGGGGGAGGAAAAACAGACATTTTTGGGCGTGTTAAGAAGCAAAGCGAACGCGAAAAAGGTACAGGAAATTTAAGAAAAATGAACAAGTGAATGTGCAGAAAGTGTACCCAAAACAAAAAATGGTGAGGAGCACCATCACGCTGATGCCCTCGCACTCGCTGGCAGCGGGAGCCGGCATGGGACGCCTGGCTATAACCAAGAAGCTAGTGCTGTGGTCAGTGCTGGTGCTCCAGGTGGGCTTCATTGGCTGCATCTGGCTGCTGCAGATGGGCCACGGTCCCCAGGAGCAGCAGCAACAGCGAAGTGCTCTGGAGCAGATCGGCGGCAGCCGTGTGAACTTCGTGTCTAGCGGTCTCAGTGGGGAAGCTGGGAAAGCTCCCCTGGATAGGACAACCCACTGCCCGCGGCAGCACGAGAATGTGAATCGCTACGACAGGGACTTTTACCAGATGAAGCCCGAAATGGAAAGACTGAACGAATCCCACCCACCGCCAGACTACGATGTGCCCGCGTATGTGGACGCAGAGATGGGTCAGACACCGGCCCTTTGGTGTTACCGCGAGGGCACCATCAACGAGACCGTGAAGATGAACGATGTGGACTACCTGATGGCTCCGCCGCAGTGCAAGTGCGCCAGCGGCTGGCATGGCAGGGACTGTGGCCAGCCGGAGATCATCTGGCGAGCCCTGATGACGCACAGCCGGACGAGCAAGCGGGGGGGAAGCACACCCCTGCAGCTGGTTGAGGCCAGTTCGAGTTCCCTGCACCGCCTCTTCTACATGCTCGAACTGGGCGCCTGGGAGCACATCAGTCTGGAGCTCTTGGAGCTGCAAATTCGAGCCCTTCTCGAGGTGGTGGACTACTTTCTCGTCTACTACGTGAGCAACGGCAGTAAGGAGCGGAGTCTGGAGAGCTTGCTGGGGCGCCAGACTAGCTACATGCTGCTTCGCTGCTCCTCGGAGAGCAACTGCAGCAGTTCGCTGGCCTACAGCCACTTCAGGCGCCAGCTGTGGCTCCAGTGCGGTCTCCAAATGCAGGCCCAGGATCTGCTGCTGCACGGAGACAGTCGGGCTGTTTATGCGCCGACGGCTCTGAAGTTCCTCAAGTACTATGCCAAGGATGTGCTGCCCCTGAGATTCCGGGTGAAGTACAACGTGTACGGCTTTTACTGGCAGCACCCGAAGAAGACCCTGCTAAGCGGGGTGATAAGTTCCTTGGGGCACCTGCACAACAGTGCCCAACTGGATGCCCACCGACTGCAGCGAATCGCGAGCGGCACCCTGGGCGACCTTAATCACTACGGTGGCTGGAGCTGCGAGCTGTGCCTGCCGCCCGAGCAGATTGTGCTTCGACTGCAGGCCGCCAGCCATCAGTTACCTGTGAAGCTACCCAACGACACCCGAAACGCGCACATCGATGCCACCTACATGCAGCAGTTGATAGCCAACGGAGTCCACATAGACGGCACCACGCAGTTGGTGCGACTGCGCGAGCAGAACGAGAAGTACTACGCTCCGGAGGAAGCCCTGCGGCACAGCAGCCAGTTTGGCCAGCTGCTGGTCAATCTGTACGATGTGGACGTGCTGGAGGATCTTCAGGAGGATGACTAACTATGCCCAAGGCGACGTATTATCTATAAGATGTATAGTTGTATGTGCCTGCTTTTGAACCCCCATCTCAAAGTCTAACGATCTCATAATCATCATATCATACTCTGCCTAATCCCCTCATGCGTGTGCGTGCCCTTCTGTATTTTTGGCCAAGCAGCTCCAAATTATTAGTATCTCAGCAGACAGGACGACGGACAGACCCGCCATCTGTGATAAGCAAAAAACCAGAACTAAACAAAGAATTTACAAAGAGAGAGTGCAACACCAGAGAGATATGCTGGAATTACGTTGTGAAATTGGGTTGAATTTAGCATTAATTTTAAGAGATGAAGCTTTTTAGATTTACTTTAAATATTAATTAATAAATAATTATCATTTCCAAGTTATTAGTTTAATGTTCTAGGGCTCAAGGCATCAAAATTATTACAACTTGTTAACTTGCCAGATCAATTTAGTATTTGTAAAATAAAAAGAAAAATAAAAGTTCAGACTTACTGGTTGAACTTCCACAGCGCCAGGGTGGTGGCCAGGAACGGCAGCATGAAGTAGATGGAGAAGATGTGCGAGTCCACCTGATGTCCCAAAAACAATTCAATGGAGTTGAACAGCAAAATGGATCCGGCAATAATCAGCGACTGTCCCACCTCCAGGCCATTGATGCCAGCCAGTATATTGATGGCGTTTGTACAGAACACGGCCAGCATGCCCATAAAGATGTAATAAAGAACACCTAATGGAAAACCTCAATCAATCCTAAATATTTGCCTTGGAAAGTGATGGGTTACCGATGTTCAGGGAGGTGCCAAAGATGGCCCTTGCAAAGTTGGGCATAATAACCGTGGTGGAGTTGTAGTTGACATAGTAAACCATCAGCAGCGGCAACGTGGCGATGGTGGGCAGGAGCAGCTTGTGGCGCCATCGCAGATCCAAGACGTCGTCGGCAAAGCCCAGGAAGATCATGCAGCAAATGGACAGCAGGGCAGCAATCAATTCCACGAACTACGAAAAGATAAATATAAATATGTTGATAAGGCTGCGAGCACCTGACGACGTTGTTGTTTACTTTATCATGTGGAAAGGTATCGGGTTTTCCGCCAGTTACCGCATCCGTGGCAGCCGCCTCATCGAAGGCAAAGGGAACGGGTATAAACAGGAACAAGGAGACCAGGAACACACAGCCAATCAGCACGCCAAAGGATTCGGGACTGCAAATGGTAAATACACACACATGTACAAATTCTCCACAAAGGAGACTAAAAACTTACACCTGTGGCTTATCCTTTTTGCACAGATCGTTGCCAAAGAGATTGGCCTTGATGAACATCTCCCGGAAGCGGGGAATCATCCGCACCGTCATGCAGTAGGCGGCCCCCGAGATGGCTGCATTTATTAGTATGGCTGCTCCAGACATGGTCAAGACCTTGGAAATGCGGCACTAATTCAATTAGCAGGCTGCCCAGGCACTTGGCTTCACTTTACGGAAATGCAACGAAGCCACGCCGCGCTGACTCAGAGGGTAAATTGGGAGTCCGGATACGGCTCGGATCACTCGATCATGGCGCAAGAAAGCAATTACGCCGACAAAGTACACGCAATTCCAATTGCTGATAACAACAAAACACAGCTGATCGGCCGCAGTGTGGCCGGAGTTAAGGGAAATTTCGGGATTTTGTATGCTGTAGCCAAGGAATAAAACAGTGTGGCCAAATAGGTTTTTATATTGAGTTTCGTTAAAAACGATTTTTTAGGAAACGGGCCAATTAATAAAAAAAATTAAAAACCCCCCTTAAGTTTTTATTTAACACTTTAATGCTAACAATTTTGAAATCATCTAAAACACTCTATATAAACTTTTAGGTTTCCAAATAAGTCAGAGTCCATTACAAATACATTTTTTTCATAATAGGTAAATGAAAAGTGTCTTAATTTTATTTAATATCAGGGATTACAGCACTTGGACCAACTCCGTTGTTTACACATATAATTAAAGATCTGTTTCAACAAAATAGCAATTGGATGATGAGCGTAAAAATACTTGTTCTTTTCGAGCTTCCTTGGTTGGTTTTCATTGGCTTATAAAGGCCCATCTATAAGTAAAGTGACTGGCGGCTATCTGTCCCTGAAGAAGGGAAATGCCTTCTGCAGCTCCGCTTTGGACTTGCAGGCCTCCACCTTGGGCAGTGCCTCCACCAGATTGAGTAGATAGATCTGCAGCTGCTGACGCCGTTCCTCCACAAAGACAAGGTTCATGTTCCCGAAATGCTTTTTGGGCGGAAAATCAACGCCACTGACCACCGGATGGGTCTTCAGCAGTGACTTGTGCAGCTTGTTGAACTCACTGTAACGCCTGAAAAGTGTCCAGTGCTCCAGGCGCTGCCTCATCGTGATGTGGATTTCGTAGGTGTAGTGAGAGCCAGATCGCTGAGTCTTGGCCAGTTTGACATGTGGAATGGTGATAAGAAAGTTGGAGCAGAGGGAGGAGCTGGGATCAATACCCGTCTCCTCGAACTGTTTGGTCAGCCGACGGATGAGCAGACGGTTCTGCAGATTCAGTTCCGCCACGCGGGTCTCCAGCAAGGCGCATCTTTCGTTGAGTTGGTTCACCTGCTCCTCCAGCGCCGTCTGCTGCTGGCTGTTGACATGACAATTCGCCGAGGACGAAGACTTGCTCCACTGCGAGGACGTATCGCTGCGATCTTCGAATGGATCAGCGTCTGTTGCAACCTGTGGGAAGACTTCCGGCAATGGGGTCTTTAGAAACTCCAGCTCCGGTTCAATGGGATCAAAGGGTTCGCCGACACTGATCTCCTCTACCGGTTTGCTCAGCTCTTGGAGCACGGCATCTTTGGAGAGCAGTTGCTGCACCTCCAAGGATTCAATAGGTTTTAGAGCACTTAGCAAATCCTCTGTGGAACTGGCTCCTTCGATGGGTCGCTCTACGGCCATGCCGGGATGTCGTCTTTGACGCACAGACACAGGGACTGGATTGGGCGCATATATAATGGGCTCCTCCTTGACTACGGGAGCAGCCGTTAATCTCCTGGGAACATTCAGTTCCGTGGTGTCCACATTGAGAGCGAATAATACGTCTTTGAGGGAGTCTATAATCTCCGGCAACTTCTTGGCTGCCTCCTCGTTAAGCAACAGCGACCAGGGCGTGTAGAAACGGTGCAGTAGCTCCTCATCGCTCAGCCATGTTAGGACACTGCTATGCAGACGCTTCTCGTTCAAAGCGGCACGGATGAAGGCGCGACCACGGCCCACATTGGTCCAGATCTGCTTGAGGTCCGCATACCGCTGGCGTTCGTGGGGCGTCAGATGCCTCTGGCAAAAGTCCCAAAAAGTGGACTCATTGTTGTTGCTGCCAGCACCCGCATTTCCGGTCACCATCTCCTGCATGTTCTGGATAAAGTTGGCGGCGCTAAATGCGGAAGCGCTGCCCGAGGTCTGCCTGAGCCCGTATCCTAGCAGCTCCTCGAGGGAAACGCACAGCTCCTGGACTGACTCGTCCCGCTCCGTGGCTAGCTCTTTTCCACTGTAAGTTTGCGAGATCTGATGCGCACTTTCCTGGAGACGTCTGAAGATGTCCTCGCGTCGTTGGCCAAAGGTACTGCCGCCCAGCTGGGCGCGCATGGTTCGAGCGGCAGCCTCTGTGGGCACCGAACTGGCGGCATTTTCTGGCATTCTGCTAGCTATTATTATTTAACTAGTTTTGTTATTTTCACTTCATTTTTGACAACAAACCAGTCGAGCAGTGTTGGTAAGCACGTAAATCAAAGAGTGGGCGCCTTCAGCAGTCCGATCAGTGAATAGTGAGGAAGCAATTTCCCAACAATAACGATATTTATTTTGTCTTCCTATATTTAATTCAGATATATACCAAATCATTTTAAGTAATTTAAAATAAATAAATGTACATTTATTACATGTACATATGTACATATTTATTACATATAATTGTTATCAAAATGCTCGGCCTTGTGAAATTATAGTTTTAATATTACCAAATTATTATTTAATACAATTTAAAAAAAAAAAGATTTTATATAAATTTTTTTTTTTTCTTAGCACCAAAATATATTAATCGGTCTTTTTTTGGTTTCAATAATCACTGTTAACGATATTCTCCCTGTGAACGAACTCTTTTCCGAAGCCCTGGCGGTTTTGCGGGCAAAAGAATGCCAAAGCAATGTAGCCCTGGACCTTCATTGCCATCCCTGTTCGGCGCAAAGAAGTTAACACACAAAAAACTCGCGTAAACCTCAAATAAAACAATTAAAAATGTGGAAAATCAGGCAATAACTAGTGCCAACAGCGATTAAAACCCAATGCATTGCAATAACGTCCCAAAAGTGTAAGTTCCCAGGCTCGGCAGCAATTTTGTGCGTTTTCTTTTGTGTCCGCGTTTCGTTGTCTGCGCAAACTTCGCTTCATTGACTTTTCGAGCGAGCGCTGCGCTTCGCACTAAAATATAACCCATAATTAAGCTGAATCGGATGTGTTTGTGCATTGTTTATTGTCTAGCGGGATTGCATTTTCTTGTTTTCCGAGAGCAAAAGCATTTTACCGAAAATCTGCCCGCGGCGGAAGTCGTTAATCACATTTCCTTGCCGCCACCGCCGCTGCTGCCGCCGCCAGAGCAGCGCCCTTTCCACACTCTGCGCAGCAGCTGCGTGCAAAAAAAGGCGAGAAGAGAGTAGAAGGCAAACACAAACAGACAACGAGGAGCAACAGCAGACGGGGAATCGTCCAGGAATTGTTGCCCATATGGCCGAGACCTGTGACTAAGGATATGATTGACAGCTAACATTCAATGAAAAGGAGGAATCATTGAAATGTGAAACAGATTTTATTCATATTATTTCTTTGTTTTTTTTTTAACTCTTGTGACTTGTCTGAGGAGTTTTTATAAAAATTGTACAAGGGGCTTTTATTTATTGTATTTTTTTTTAAACAAGACTCCTCTTAATGGTCGAATTTAAGCGTCAAAGATTTATAATTTGCGAAGAGAAGAATTATAAAAAAGAAGGCCATGTTTGTATGCCTTTATTAATATTATTTATCTATGTATTTATTAAAAATAGGTCTTGATAAAATGTTTATATACTACCAATTTATTTTCAGCGATTCTTCCAATACCGTAGAAGGAGGCGACACTGCAATAAACAGCAATAGAATTATTTTCAAGAAGCTTAGGATAAACCCCCCTGTGCCGTTCCATAAATGTTTTTTATAATTAAGTAAGCCATCATCCAGCGTGTCACCCGGGAATCGCCCGTTCGTTCATAATGAATCCGGCCGAAATGCGCATGATGTGGATGAGTAGTCAGTATAACTCGGAGCGCATTACCTTGGAGGATGCGGCCACTCTACTGGGTCATCCCAATGTCGGACTCTCTGTCATGGAGGACATCTCTGCACATCAGACCACTTTGGTGAGTTGTTAGCCAACCAACTTGGTCCGATACTACGAGCCAATCTCTCAATTCGAAGACTAGTAAATATAATTAAGAGATCTCATTATATTTGATAGTCATCGGAGTCGCAAGCAAACCCAAATTCCTAGGCTTTAATATGTACTCTTTGTTGGGGATTGGCCAACCACAAATATCACATTTTTGTCTGTCTCAGTTGTACCAAAATTGGAATTCGTTTACTTATTTCTTCTACTTTCTTTTCTATGATTTATGTATTGGTTACAATTTAAAAAACTCGACACAAAAAACACACAAAAACCAATGAATGAATGAACCTCAACCAACCAAACAACCGACCAACCTCCAATCTCCGCCTCTCCAACTTCGCTCTATAAAAGGAAATGAATCCGATGATGAGCCTGATGGGGGGGGATTTCACCGGTCAGGCGGCGGCGGCAGCTGCGGCACTGGGCGTGCAGCCGGGCACCCTGATAGCCACCAACTCGAACAACCTGTACGGATTCGCCCACATGGGCAGCCTGCAGCAGCAGTTGCTCCAGCAGTCGGCGGCGGCGGCCGTCTTTCAAAACTATGCCGAGGTAATGGACAGCGATGTGGACACCAGCGGCATGGTGGGCATGGCCACGGACGCCGCATCTCTGATGGGCGTCGATGTAGGCGTTGGCCAGAGCGTTGTGGACGACGATGATCAGGGCTATGGTCAATTGGACGATGGCTACGACGATGGCGGCTCTGGGCTGGAGCCCAAGCAGGAGATCATCAACATCGACGACTTTGTGATGATGAACGAGGACAACAATTCGTACGATGGCACCGACTTCATGACCTCCTCGGACAAGGACATCTCGCAGTCCTCCTCCTCCTGCATGACCCAGTTGCCCGGCGGCCTAGGTGTCACCGGCGTTGAGCACGACCTTCTGGTTCCGCTGGCCGACGGCCTGTTGCATCACAAACTGCTGGGCACCACCCTGGCCCCGGCTATGACCACGCTCAATGGCAATGCATTTGGAAATATTATGGTCAACTCGGAAGCCCCCAAGCAAATGCATCGCAACACTTACGGCCTGGCCAAGGGTGGGGCTGTTGGCGGCAGTGCAAGCACAGCATCCAATATGGCCAGCTGCAGTGCAGCTTCCACTTCCTCCGCCTCTGCCGCGCTGCGCGCCCAGCGCAAGACACGTAAGATCGAGCCGGTAAACAGGCCAGGACTGGTGCTGAAGACACCCATCGCCTACAAGGGCAACATAGATCCATCGGTGATTCCCATACAGAAAGATGGCATGGGTAAGGTTGCTCTACACACGCACTAGGGTGGGTCGATATTGGTCCATGAGAGGTATTTCAGAGGCGGCATGCAAATATATTTGACGCCAAAGTCAATATATTAATCGATATTTTATTGATATTTGCTGCGAAAGTCTATATATACATAAATATTTTAGGGTTGTACGATTTTTATCAGGCAAAATGTATTAAATTGTTTAAAAATAACATTTTTATAAACTTTAAATGCGAAATATTATTACATTTTCAATTTTTATATATTAAAGCTTACAATGATTTCCTTATAATCTTGATGTAATTTCGTTTTGCCTTGGATTCTACATTATTAATAAATTAATAAGCAATAAAAAAGTTTCGTTAAGTTAATGAGCTAAAATAAGTTTCCTTTTTTAATGATCCAATGAATACATCTTAAATTATTAACGAAATGAAATCCTCAAAAAATACATATTTGTTGGCTTGAGATTCTATACCAATCGACTCGCCCTACACCACAATTATTTAAAAGCTTCCTTAGTTTTACTTACTCTTAGCTTTAGTTTACTTTTTTTTTTTTTCAATTTGAGTTTACAGAATTTGGGTTTGTATGGCGGGGTTTGCTGTAGATTTAAAACTAATTAATTAGCCATAAAAAATGTTATTACAATCACCTCTTTCTTGCTCTTTCTCCACAGCTGTTTGTAAGCGCTGCGGAGCCATTGGAGTAAAGCATACATTCTACACGAAATCGCGACGCTTTTGCAGCATGGCCTGTGCTCGAGGAGAGCTGTACTCGTTGGTCCTCAATAGCAAGATGGAGGGCGATTCTATTAGTTCCCCGGTGCCCGGAGCAGCCAATTCAGATGCCAACGAAGAGGTCTTGGCCGACGACCAGCAGCAGCAGCAGCAGGTTCAGTCAGACATTGAGCTGGATTTGCAGGCGGCGCACATCAAGAATGCCAATTATCGATTCCGTATCACGGACCAATCGAAGATAACCCAGTTGAATAGCTTTGGTGAGCCCATGTCCCTTGGCGGCGATGCGGCTGCCAATAATGTACAAATGGCGGCGGACGAAACGATTGCCGCCTTGAACGGCGGAGCCGTGGGCGATGCAGCGGCTCCAGGCGGAGCGGAGGAGGGAGGAGCGGCCACACCGAATGCCTATCATCTGAATGCAGCGCCAACGCCCAAGGCACTGCGACTCTTCAAGGACGTCTATCCGCAGGATGATCTGCCGCAGATACCCAAGTACGAGCGTCTGCCGACACCCTGTCCACAAATGGAGAAGATCATCAGCATCCGGCGGCGGATGTACGATCCCACGCACTCTTATGACTGGTTGCCCCGCCTCAGCAAGGAGAACTTTAATGCGGCGCCAGTGACCTGCTTTCCACACGCACCTGGCTGCGAAGTGTGGGATAACCTGGGCGTGGGCATGAAGGTGGAGGTGGAGAACACAGATTGCGATAACATCGAGGTGATTCAGCCGGGCCAGACGCCCACCTCGTTCTGGGTGGCCACCATTCTGGAGATAAAGGGTTACAAAGCCCTGATGAGCTACGAGGGCTTCGACACCGACTCCCATGATTTCTGGGTGAACCTCTGCAACGCCGAGGTTCATTCTGTGGGCTGGTGCGCGACCCGGGGGAAGCCACTTATCCCGCCCCGCACCATCGAGCACAAGTACAAGGATTGGAAGGACTTCCTGGTCGGCCGTCTGTCTGGTGCCCGCACGCTACCCTCCAACTTCTACAACAAGATCAACGACAGCCTGCAGTCGCGCTTCCGCCTGGGCCTGAATCTCGAGTGCGTGGACAAGGACCGCATCTCGCAAGTGCGGCTGGCCACCGTCACAAAAATCGTGGGCAAACGCCTGTTCCTACGCTACTTTGACTCGGACGATGGCTTCTGGTGTCACGAGGACTCGCCCATCATTCACCCGGTGGGTTGGGCCACCACAGTGGGTCACAATCTGGCGGCACCGCAGGATTATCTGGAGCGGATGTTGGGTGAGTGGAACAATCGAGTTTTGCGTCAAATATTGTACCCAATAGAATACCCCCTCACCCTACCGTTCTCCCTTCTAGCTGGTCGCGAGGCCATGATCGAGGTCCATGAGGACGACGCCACCATTGAGCTGTTCAAGATGAACTTCACCTTTGACGAGTACTTCCTCGACGGCAAGACCAACGGCTTCGTGGAGGGCATGAAAATTGAGGCCGTGGATCCCCTCAATCTCTCATCCATCTGCCCCGCCAGCGTGATGGCGGTTCTGAAGTTTGGCTACATGATGATACGCATTGATTCCTATCAACCGGATGCCTCTGGGTCGGATTGGTGAGCTGCTAAGGCCTAGTGATTGAGGGTCAAGTGAAGCAACCTGTTTGTTTTTTTTCTTGTAATCTCTGCAGGTTCTGCTACCACGAGAAGAGTCCTTGCATCTTTCCGGCTGGCTTCTGCACAGCCAACAACATTGCTGTGACCCCACCGAATGGCTACGACTCGCGGACGTTCACATGGGAGGGTTACCTGCGCGACACGGGAGCCGTGGCTGCCGGTCAGCATCTATTCCATAGGGTTGTTCCCGATCATGGCTTCGAGACGGGCATGAGTCTGGAATGTGCGGACCTGATGGACCCCCGGCTCGTCTGCGTGGCAACGGTGGCGCGGGTTGTGGGTCGCCTGCTCAAGGTACACTTTGACGGTTGGACGGACGAGTACGACCAGTGGCTGGACTGTGAGTCTGCCGACATTTATCCTGTGGGTTGGTGCGTTTTGGTGGGCCACAAGCTGGAGGGGCCGCCGCGAGTAACCCAACAGCAGCCGCCAAAGCCGGCGCCCAAGGCCAAGGTACAGCGAAAGCGAAAGACTAAGAAAGGAACGACCGGCGGCAAGACTCCGAGTGACAGCAACACGCCAACCGGTGAGTTAGTTGCCAAGGCTTCCGAAAGAGGCTTCCTTTAACTCAGATCCCCATTTCAGTTAAACCGCGTACAATCGCTCTGAAAACCACGCCGCACTTGCCTAAGCTGAGCATCAAGCTGGAGCTGAAGCCAGAGCATCACAATGCTGCCTTCTACGAGAACAATCAGCCCGAGGAGGAGGGCGAGGACGAGGATGCCGATGCGGAGGCCGATGCTGAGGCAGATGGCGATGGCGATGGTAGCACTAGCCACATGTCTGAGCAGTCCACCACCCAGTCGTCAAGTGATCAGATCATCGGAACATCGGGCAGCGGAAGCGGTGCCTCCTCTTCGATGGTAACTGCCGCCGCCACAGGCAACAGCAACAAAATGGTAAAGAAATCTTCCACTACTAAATCACCGGCGCCACCAACTGTGGGCCGCAAAGCCACTAGCTACATTGCGGTGAGTACTTAGCGGAATAATAGTGCGTAGAGTCATCATCCAGTTAGCCCGCCTGACCGCCTGCCAACCAGCCCGCCTGAAGTCCAGCTCATGCAACTAAATCGGTAGGCCATCGGCACAGTAGTTTTGAAAGGATCAGCATATGTTCCTACATTCAAATCAAGAAATTGGGTGCTTATATTTAAATTACTGCTTGCATCGAATATATTGAGTCATTTGCGACTCCATAGACCAACATATTTTTGATCTGTCTCAAGATTCGAGTCTTTTTAGTCATGTTTAGAAGAAAAAATCTCTCTTTTTTTATAAATTTTTTAATTGGTAAAATTAAAAAAAATTTACATAAAATGTGATATTGCTAATTAGAAGAAAAAAACCAAGCATAGAACAGCTTTTCGAATTAAATTTGATGCTTATTGGCTTAGTTGTGGTTTTTTTTGTTTGTTTTAATTTTAAATATCTATTTAAAGAATTGTATAATTTCAGATCCTCTTGAGGGGTATTATGATTTTATTTAATGAAGCAGTCATTCTCTATAAATCATATATCTTCTTGATAAGCATCATCTGGCGCGTCTTTCTAGCCATACCCTTAGACATTTTTTTCAAAAATTGCATAATTAACTTTGTCAAAAATTAAAAAAAAAAAAAAAATTGATTTCTTAAAATTAAAATTTCAGTGTGCGGATTTGTTCACATATTTAAAACTAGCACAGAAAAGCTTTTCGAATTGCATTTTATGATAAATTTTTGATTCGATGTCATGATCCAATGGCACACTTTAAGGGTGTACAAATTTTGGTTGCCTGAAATTAGTTTCCTTTCTTGTTTACGTTTAATGCGATTTTTTTCAATATATAAAACTAGGACACTTTTGATATTGATATTTTCACCGTGATTAAGGATGTACCAGTATAACCCAGTGTAGATAGCGCTTTATTTATGAACCTAAACAGTTTAAAATAGCAACCCTAAACCACTGTGCCATGGCTCCGTTACACAATTGCATAAATGTATATAACCGAAATCGTACATTGCCAACGCCAACTTGTATATAATATTATTTTTACGCACTGTTATTTTTGGTACTTGCAACAAACGTCCGCCATCCTCATGCCACACTCCCACATCCTCCGACATCACCCAGTCTTAACCCCCCCTGAACAAAGTAAGAACTATTTGAAAAACTAATTGGAATCATGTTCTTCCCGTGTAGAACTCCTCTGCGTCGAATAACAAGTACATTCCGCGCCTGGCCGACATCGATTCGAGTGAGGCGCACCTGGAGCTGATGCCGGACTCGTGGAACGTGTACGATGTGTCGCAGTTCCTGCGCGTCAACGATTGCACCGCCCACTGCGACACGTTCAGCCGGAACAAAATCGATGGAAAGCGACTTCTGCAGCTGACCAAGGACGACATAATGCCACTGCTGGGCATGAAGGTGGGCCCGGCTCTAAAAATCTCCGACCTCATCGCTCAGCTGAAATGCAAGGTTAATCCCGGCAGGGCCAGATCCCACAAGACCAACAAGTCGCCGTTCTTATAGTGCGAGGACTTCTTGAATTGTTTTAAAACCGAAGCGAAACGAAAGTTATCACCGACAGAAACACACACGACAGCATACACACACCTTTATAATGGGTGTAAACTAGTGCTTAGCCATAAGGGATATATACGTATATATATAAAAGATATATATGGAGATACTGAAGTATTTTGTTAGCACCAGAAATCGAAACACAATCGTTGCCTAGTATGGATTAAAGGATCCATAATACAATTGTATAACTAACTCAAGTCTTACAGCGCGTTGTTTTACATATACACGATATACATATATATGTACTTTATATAATAGTATATATATATATCGTATACCGTACGTAGTCCGTAGCCGTATGATCATGTTATATCACTCAGAGCTCTATATATAAAGATTTTACAAAAAGCGCGTATTTTTATAAGATAAAATGCATTCAACCCTATATATATATGGGTCTGGATATATTATATGATGATATATGATTGTAAAGTCTAGGTTTGTTAATTGTACATAAGTTACGTACGGGAATATCATATTTTATACAGAACCAGAACCAGAAGCGCCATTAATCCAGGAATTTAGGCAGCATAAATCTTATAGATACACCGTTTAGTCTTAAGTCAAGCGATAGAAAGTCGCTCTCCTAGTTCTTAAGTTTAAACAGTTTCACAAGCAGCAAGCGTGGCGCTCTCTCCTCTGATTCTTTTGTTTTTCTCTTCGGAATCAGATGCCTCTGCTGAGAGAATATTAATGTTAAAAGGCATACTTTTGAAGATGGCAACACCTAAATAATAGAATTATGTAACTAGACTACCCTAAGGTATCAGCTAATGTCAAATACTTAATAAACCCGAATTCAAAATTGCAAAGTATTGAAGATGGCACGTTTTTTTATGGCTTTTGGGTTGGTTAAAAATATTGGGTTGGACTCCTTAGAATGAAATACGATGACCTTTACATTAGGGTTTTTATACAAACTAAACCGAAGTGACTTTTATACGAAGAGTACTTTAAATTTATATTTAATTATTTGATTCTTTACCTGCGCATGAAAACTTCAAGGTTAAATTCAGAGTCCCAAATTCCAAGTTATTTTCTGCTGTGCTACTTTTGGCCAATATAAACGGTTATCTTCCATGCCCAATAATTTCAATTTATAGTTCACTACAGGCCAAGAGAAACCTTGTTAAATAAATATACTATATAAATATTTTTTTTTTCAGTAAATATAGATGTTATTACATATTAAAATTTTAACTTTATTTAAAACTTAACTAAAACATAGCCTTATTGTTCAATTTTCAAATTTATAAAGTGATTACAGGGAAAATGCTTTCATTATTTCTAGAATTCGCTGGTACTTGATTCTTGAACATTGTTTTTAATATTCCCTCAAGTTCATTTTCCTTCATGAACAGTAAGTAGCCTGGTCAGTACCGCAAGCAGACTTCCTTCCGGGTTGGGCTGTCCCCTTCAGTTGGCTTTCTATGTTGCCCAGCAGCACCTTGGTTTCATGGTCAGCTTGTTTCTGGCTCTGGGATGATAATGACGGCAGAAACCATCCCAGCGATAAGGGAACTTGGATCAACCAGCAGGCTTACCTAGCCAGACCAAAACTCCTCAGCCAAGGATCCATGCCACAGAGTTCAGGCACCTTTATCGGTCTTGCACACTCTACTTATTGGGATTCTGATCGTCCAGTAGGCGTACCTATCCGGACCGAAAGTCCTCCGCATCCAAGTATCAACATGCTCAAGTTTGTAACTTTGGATGTTGGCGGAGGACCTTCAGTCCGGATATGTATGCCTAATAGACAAACCGAATCCGAATCAGTGAGTGTGAAAGACCGCTAAAGGTGCCTGAATTCTGTGGCAAGGATCCTTCGCGGAGGACCTTTGGTCCGGATACGTATGCCTTCTCGACGATCCGAATCCCAATCGCAATCAGGAGAGCGTATACGACCGCTGAAGGTAAAAGTATCTGATGAACTGATTGCCGGAATCATTCCGTGACTTTCGAAGAGGCATCCGTAGAGATTGATAAGAGCTATTATAAAAATTACGACACACATGTGAATGTGGTTGCCAAGGTGCGTATTTACTAAAAATTTAAGTATTCATAAAGTATATACCCTGAAAAAATGGTCATCGGTGTTATAGTAATAAATACATTTAATTATATTAAATTTTCTTTAAAAAATTGTTTAATAAAATACTAATATATTTCTTTATTTACTGCATATAAAGTAACCTAAAGAATTCTCCAGATAAATATATCTTGGACATCATGATTTCCATATAGTAATTCCCTATTAGCCGGAAGTCATATTTGGTAAATTGTTGATAAATATTTATATGTAGTATACATTTATACTAATTTTACAAGCTTGGTTTCATGTATTTTTTTCGGGTGCACTCGAGTACATATGTATGTACAAGTATTTCTTTAATATCACTAACATCACGGGCGCTCTATTTAAAAAGAAACATAGTTCTGAAATTGATAAGCCAACCCAAATATAACGTCAGAATTCATTTAATTTATTAATTAAAATTCAAATACATTTAGAATATGTATTTTTTTTCTCTGATGACAAATGAGCGGATTCACAAGGAACACAAAAGATTCCAATGATTCAATCCAACCATGGGTCCATTCTTATTTTTGTCCTTCGATTACAATTGAGAGGGATCACAAAGGAAACAAAAAAATTGTAGAGAGTCGACTCTTATTATTATATTTCCTCCGGATAAATCTTGGGATATATGTATATGGTCTGAGCTCTTGCTATTACGAAATGTTTACTAACTAAAAAATAATTTCAAAGTGTACCACCACACAAACCCGCACTTCTTCTTCAATTTATTCTCCTGGAAACATTGCATGCTGCACTTGGACTTCAAGAGAATTATGACAGACCAAAGGCTTTAAGGTTTTGTTTCGGGAAATAGTAACGATACCAGCTGAAAAATCCATTAACTACCCATAAAAAAGATAAGTAAAAACACTTGTACACATTCTTTTTTAGATTTGTTTATATTGTGGATATTAATACACATTGATGACATATAGACTAAATTCTTAATTCTAAGTTTACACTGTGTTGTTTGGTGGCTAAATATTTATGCTAATTTTTGATTAAACACTTTTAACACGCACACCAAATGACGAAACGGGTGTATTTGCTTCTATATAAACACATTTATATGTTCTGATCAAATCTGATGTGGGTGTGTGAGTGTAAAAATGTTGAAAAAATAGTTGCCATAACCGATAGAAAGTGGGGGGGGGGGGTATAAGGGTCAAAAGAGTAGAAAAAGGATAATGTACAGTACAAAATAAAGGATAGTGCTTATATACAGAGTGTGTGTGTGTTTGTTGCTTGTGTCTAGTTATTAACTAAGTCTAGATGTTTTTTTTTTCTTCTGGTTGTTGCATCGTTTATAGTATTGAATATTTTAACCTTAATTCTAAATTTAAAGTTGAGGCTCTGCTTTTCTTTGCATACAAAGAAAAACCCCTGGTTCCTAGGGGGCTTTCCCCACTTTTCGCTCATCTCTTTTATCCGTTTTATCTAAAAAGGCCTCAATAACAACTTAATATAATAAAATACTAACATTTACAGCGTTTCGTTTTGCAGAAAGAGATAATAAATAAACTAAGAGCTTTTCGCAAACAAAATATCATAAATTGGGAGGGAGGAGTTGGAGTTGGTGGTGTAGGTTTAACTTTAAAGCAACAAGGATTGGGTGTCTCTAAAGCCTCGCGTGTTGAGTAATCTAGTGGTCCTAGCTCCCTATTCGCGCCTTTGAACAACATATTGAAAATAATGGTTATTCCAATTTTACCAAATTAGTGTTGGGCGTGCAAATGGGGCAGAAAGCGTACTGCATTGTTTTCGGAGCTTCTTTCGACATTGTTTCTTCTGTTGCGAGTTGTGTGTGTGTCGGTGTGCCTTGTGTTTACTAGTTGGTTTAGATTGACTTTAAAATAAATACTAAACTAGTAGCAGGGACAAATGTACATTTACACTGCTGCTGCTGAAGCTGCGGTTAATTGCCCTGGCGGACTCTCCTGAGTCTGCGTCTGCTGTTGCTGGTGCTCCTTCTCCTCCTCGCTGGGTCGTCGCTTTTTTAGGGGCGGAGTTTCCGTCTCAATTGCGGGTGATGGTACGGCCACAGGTTGTTGTTGTTGTTGTTCAAGAAGGCTGCCGGGCCGCTTCTTGCTGGGACTTTGGTTAGAGGCCGGAGGTTCGTCAGCGCCACTCACTATCTCTGTGACAATGTGAGCCTCCAGAGAGGGCGGGAGCAGGGGCGACAATGGAACGGCATTCAGATCGCAGGCTTCCTCATCATCGTCATCCTCATAGTTGGGCCCCAGACTGCCAAATATATCCGCATGTCTGTTGTGGTCCCCCGCCTCCTCCTCATCGTCGTCATCGCTGTAATCGTTATCCCAGAAAACCTGAGCTCCAGGGAACACATACGAATAGTTGTTGGTGTGGGAGTAGAAGGTTCCTGGCTTCAGGCGCTCTGCTGCCGTTTGTCGCTTTTCCCGCTGGGAAGGCGTTGGCGTTAAACTGGGCGCCACTGTCTTCGTCTCCTGGACAAGATTACTGGGTCGCACATAGCTGCTGGGGGTGGCTTCGTTGTCGCACTGTTCGATGCCGCTGTCCTTGGAAGAATCGATAGACAGATGACGATAACTCTCCACCGTTACGCTGGTGCTAGTTGGGGTTCCTGCAGCTGCCAGGCGATCACAGCTGAGGGCGGCCGTGGTCTCGTTAAGCTCCACCAGGATGTCTGTCTTGATGCGCTCAATGGCTGCTGCATCGGCGGCACTAGATCGCTGCTTGCCGCTCGTATACGTGGAGGATTCAAACCCGCTATCTGAGCAGGTTCCAGCTGATCCCAGAATGTAATCTGTCGAGCCATTAGACTTGAGCGATTGTGTGTCTGTGTCCAGTTGCGATTGCCGCTCGCTGTCCTCCGCACTGCAATGTCGGTGGTGATGGTGGTGATGATGATGATGATGATGGTGGTGATGGTGATGACGATGATGCTCCGGCGGCATCAGCTCTTTGCTCTCGCTAAGCACCGACTCATCGCAGCACAGCTGCCGCCAGGAGTCGTCGTTGCCCGAGAGTCGGTGACAAATCTGATTTATGATGACATCGGAGTCGCCCAGCAGCTCCACGTCGAACTTCAAGTGATGCAGCTGCTCGCGATTGATCAGAATCTGCGGCACCGTTGCCGGGATGCTGCTGGGAATGTGGGCCACAGGCCGTACCTTAAGCGAGGATCCGATGACGATCAGTAAGTCGCAAATGTCTTTGTCGGTACCCATTACTGTGTGATACTCATCCGGCAAGCCTGTTGACAAGACACGAGTGGAGAAATTACGAATTAGTAATTGTAGAAAATCATAGCTCACTGCTCAGTTTCAAGCAACAAGTGGCATTTTGATATTTAAAAAAACACAAAAGTAATGCTGTTCGAAAAAAGAAAGTTTGACAAATCACACATTGTAGCAGATCTGTTCCGTAACCAATAGGTTTTCTTCAACCAAGATAAGTATGTAAATAATTCATTAATATATAAAATAATCTTACCCTCTCCGAAGAAAACAATGTCCGGCTTCATTATGCCGTTCTCAACAAGCTGGCGCAGTTCCTCTTCAGTGACGGCCACCGAGGCGTCCACGCTTTGCTCCTTATTCGGCTGGCATTGCGGGCAGACTGGGATGCGCTGGGCAAAGATGTCGGCACGTAGGGCGTCGGCGTTGCATTTAAACCGACACTTGGTGCACGAGGCCGTGGAAAAAGAGCCGTGGCATTCAATCACCCGCTGGATACCCGCCACACGCTCCAATGTGTCGATGTTCTGTGTGTAGTTGCGCAACAGCTTGCCCTTGGTCTCTAGCATCTTGATGAAACGATGGCAGGGCGATGGCTGGAACTCGCCCGGATAAATCTCTCTGGCGAATTTGTAAAAGGGTCGCGGATCACGTTTGAAGTAGTTGATATCGAACATGGCCTGCGGATCGGGAAGATCGGGAAAGTCGTGCGCAAGCCGCGCATATATGCCGTTGGTGGATCGGAAGTCGGGAATACCACAGGACACGGACACCCCGGCCCCAGTAAGCACAATGATCTTTTGCGACTTTTTAACCAAGTCTATGACGTCGTCGAAAGTATTCACATTGGAGAGCTTGTTGCGCCTCTTTGGCTCGTTCAACAGGTGGGCCAGGTAGTCCCACAGCACGGAGTCATCGGTGTCGGCGGCCAGACCTGTGGCGAAGTGTGGCATAATGCTGGCAATCACCTGGCGGGGCACACGACCTGTGTAAAACTCACGTTGCAGCCAGCGCAGCTTCCAATCGGGACCCACTGTCGACGAGCAGTTGGAGCTGGAGTCCTCGTCCTCGTTGCTGGTGCCCTCGCCTTCGCCATCTTCGTCGTCATCATCATCGTCGTCGTCCTCATCATCGTCTTCGTCCTCCTCCTCCTCGTCCTCGCCCTCCGAGTTCGTGGAGGCTCCCAATTTGTTTGTATTTTTGATGTCTTGCTCCAAATTGGCGCCAATTTCTTGTTCTTCCCTGGCAGCCAATGTTTTTGTTTTGATTTCACCATTTGCTTTGCCAGCCAGTTCGCTTGTTGCTATTGTTGATGGTGCTGTAGCTATTGCGGCTGCCGTCTCCGACTCTGTCGCGGCCAGCGTCGCTGCCTCGGTTGACGTTGTGGCGAGAATTTCGGCGCCAAAATCAAATTTGGTTTGTGCAAAAAACTCTGGAGCATTCTGGCACTGCACTTCGGCCATATCGCCCAGATCCTTGGCCTTAATATGGCTCAGGCAAATTTCTTCGTAGTTTTCCATCATTTTTCCCACACACACACTAACGAATTGTCACAGGGAGAGAGAGAAAACTCTCGAGTTGCGCTGTTGCTGCTGCCTGCTGCTTCTTCTAGCCACACCAACAGTTCGTGAGTGTTTCCTCGGTCTCTCCGCTTTGCGCTCTCGCGCCGTCCGTTTCCTCCGCTCTTTCGTTGGTACACACAAAAATTTTTACGTCGTCAGCTTCGCACCCATTTGGCTTGGTGGAAAAAATTCTCCAGCGGTCGTTTGGGGACGAAATTTGCACGCGACTCGAGCTTTTTTCACTTATCCGAACAAAAGCGAAATTTTAAAAAATTTTCCAACCAATTTGATCGTGGTTTTTTCGTAATTTGCGACCGTAATTTCTGGAAAATTTTCCGATGAAAACCAAGATGGCTTCTTTTCGTCAGTGTGGCCAGTTGACAATTTGGGTTTCGACCTAAAAAATCTCAAAAAGTTAATATTTCGCCCTAAAAAATCCAGCTGTTCCTCAAAATTCAAAAAATTTTAATTTTTTTGTGATAAAAAAAATGTAGTTTATCTTGTCATGAGTCAAATTTTTTTTGTTTAATTCACAATGTGTTCTGTGTGTTTGAATATGTTTTTGCTTATATATTTTTAATAGTAATATAATATTTTTTTTGAATTTATACATATATTTTTATATTTAATAATACGTGCTCCGAAAATGCAGCTTTCACCTATAAATTCTTCCCCCTATGACGTAAAAAAAATTCCTAAATCTAGGGCGCCAAACCCCTCTCAAACACCGAATTTCACAATATCACTAAAAAGCAATGCAAGAAATAAATATTTAGTTATTGAACGCTGTAGTGTTTGCTATTCATTTTATCCATTTTACTTAAAATTTTTGAAATTAAAAAAGTTAACTTGGGATCATTAAATTCGCAAGGCCAAGTTATCAGTTTGTATATCAATTTTGCTTCAATTTCTATAGGCAAATTATAACAGCAATTAAACAGAGAGAATGTTTAATTTTTAGATTTAATAAATCTAAAAGTTTTTTTTTTATGGTAAACTTCATTACACTTCTAATTAATTGGTTAATTTATTTATCCGGGAAAGCCCCCGTTTGCCACCGTGCTTGCGACCGTGCCGAAAATTAAAAATACTAAAATACCGAAAAGGTATTCGGTTTCTTGGTATATTTTAAGATTATAAAGTGAGCTACAGTGAGCACTGGGTTAAGCAAAGTCACGTGTGCATAAAAACCCAATATTTTTAAT
>JAEIIJ010019917.1:0-38730 GCA_018904815.1 Drosophila ogumai | reverse complement strand
CCCCGTGGCCCACTACGCCGCCCCTGCTGTGGTCAAGACCGTGGCTCCAGTTGCCCACTATGCCGCTCCAGCTGTCGTGAAGACTGTTGCCCCCGTTGCCCACTACGCCGCTCCCGCTGCCTACACCTCTTACGCCGCCCCTGCCGTCGCCCCTGTGGCCCACTACGCCGCTCCTGCTCACTATGCCGCCCCAGCCGCCACCTACACCTCGTACTCCGCTCCCGCTGTTGCCTACCACCACTAAGGAATATAGTGACGAGATCGAAATCGACGTTGTATATAGAATTGTTGGCTTTATTATTACTGTACATTTATTTATTGACAGCACCAATAAAAAAATGCATACGAGTATGTAGACATATCATGAAAAACAAGAGTGTTTTGCGCTGCTTACTCGGAGGTATTTCTTCAAAGGACTCTCAGAGGTCGTTCACATTATCCTTTTGGGCTTGAGTATTATTTATTTGCTTGTTTTCATAACGTGTTTTTTGTTTTCATTTGTTTTTTGTGTGAAAAAGTTCACAGACATCTTAGGAGCTGGCCACGAAGAAGGATTGCTGCAGTCGTAGGGCGATGCAGTTCCTGCGGTGCTTTTGGTGGTGCAGTCTGGACTTTTGTTTCGCGATCCTTTAAGGATGCGGCGAGGGCAACGAACTGCGTTGGCCTGCTTGATGATTCCGCTGCCCATGCAGATCCTGATCCTGATCCCGATCCCTCTGTCTGTCTGAAGGGGCTGAAAAATTTTTGAGCTTTGTACCGTCGGTCATTTCCATTTGAATGCAAAGAGAATCGCCTTTGTTGTTGGTGTTTGTAATATAAAACGGAAATTATGGGGTCATGACTCTACTTGCCGAGTGATAAATGTTCCAGAATCTTGTCGGGGGAGCTGCAAAATAAACTGCAGTTTAATTCTAGTTGCAGGCTCTATTTTCCCACAGCTTGCGTGGGGATTTATATACGACTAGTGGACGGCACACCTGTTGTTTTTCTCCCTAGAACAGTTCTGGATTATGCAGGGGCGCCCCAAGGTCAGGCTAAATCCCAGCTAGCCAACTGCTTCCTTCGACTTCGACTTCTCCCTTGTTTCGGTGCCGAAGTCCGACTAATCAAGTGGAAGATTTCTGATTTTGGGTGCTGCTCCTCGTCGATACGCGTCCGAAAACCCTTCTCAACTTCATCATCGTCATTATCATCCAGCGAGCAGCCAACAACAATGCGAACTGACAATACAACCGGACAAAACAAGGCAAGAACAGAAAAAGCACAAGCCCAGGAAAAAAACAAAGGGAGCAGGGACGAAAGCCAGAAACAAACCCGATCAAGTGAGCCAAAGGATCGTCGAACCTCAGCAGGGGCAAACAGGCTTTCGATTCCCTGCTCGTTCCAGATCCCGGCTCTCGTATAAATAGGACCCAATACCTCCTGGTTGCCTCATTCAGTGTTTTGTGTTGAGTCCGAG
Organism: Drosophila ogumai; assembly: GCA_018904815.1. Lineage (NCBI taxonomy): Eukaryota > Metazoa > Arthropoda > Insecta > Diptera > Drosophilidae > Drosophila > Drosophila ogumai. The sequence continues at coordinate 37,271 of JAEIIJ010019917.1, read as the reverse complement.
AGGTTCAGGATCAGGAGCAGCTTGCGATCGCTCCTTGGGGTCAGTCAGGCCGATAAAACTCACCATTTGGATACCGTTCTTCAGGATTTAGCCGGCGACCAGTCCACCAAGTGGCAGACATGTAGAGGTAATTTCATCAGAAAGGGAATTTATCATACAATAGGAGGACCACTTTTGTGTTGGATAATTTTTATTGGTTTGTAGTTTTGATGAGGAAATTTCATAGCAAAATTTTGCAATTAACGTGATTATCATAGGTGTATTTTCCATGAAATTTTTTAACGAATTCTATAGTTTATCTTTGTCCTGTTTTAATAAACAAAATTAAAAGAATTCTGCATAACGAGCTGAACACAAACACAAACCTTTTCAACTTTTAAAAATTTCAGAAGTGGAACCGAACTATTGTGAACTAAATGTTTCACAAAAAAAATGCAATGTAAAATATTAAAATATGTCTAAGAATAACATTGACAATTTTTTATGGAGTCTACGAAGAAATCAAAAATTAATTGAGTGATTCTAATAAAGTTAAATATGTTTAAGAAACGAAGATCCAGTTATTGCCATTAAATTTACTTCAAGGATTGTTTATAATATATCCTCAGTATTTAAGTTATTATTAAGAATATTTTATACCATTTTACAGATTCATCTCCACTGTGTCAGCCTTGCAGCTGCTTACTCAAAATAATAAAAACGAAAACCTCTATGATTTTGGTCCAAGCACAGACATCGCATCCATCCGCACACTCAAACATGATCTAAAGTACTTGAAATAAAACCAGCAACCAGCTGTTGATTATGACCCACCGGACCCGTTGAAGAACCCTTGGATAGGGCCTAATCAGGGCTCGCATCTGGCCAGAACTGCTATTGGCACTCATCACGGAACATTGAATCGCTGGAAGGCCGCACAACACCGCACATCAGCCCTCCACCAACCATCCATCCATCACCCACCAAACGTCGTCTCGGCCCTTTGGACAAAATTTACATTTGAGTTTAAGTTTAGGTGTAAACAATAAACAAAAAACAACAATAGGCTACCAAAAAAAGTGAAAAATCCAACCAAGTGTTTTTTATTTATTTTTCTTTGGGTTCTTATCGGGCAGTTGGCATCGAGTTATCTATAATTATTTGGATTATGGGGACAAAAAATATAAAAGGAGGTCTGAAAAGCTAAGTCTGTGATTTCAAGTTCATTGAACTCAAGGATAAGAGCTTCTGGAGAATAAAATATTTCCCGTTTACTTTAACAATAATAAAATGAAACTAAAAAACTTAAATTTCTATTCTGCATATTGATTTTTAGCTTGTAATGGAGTTTACATTCATAAGAATATCTCTTGCAGAATTAGGAGAATATATCTAATATAGAATATGTGTGCATCAATTAAGGCTACTGTTAAAGTTTAATGAGAAAAATTATAAATTGCTAAGAATAACTTATTTTTAGACACACCCCGAATGGGAATTTATTCGTCACCCCCCTTGACTTTTACTTAGCTGCGGGCATCTTATAAATAGTTGAACAAATGAACAAAAATATTTCGTTATGATTGCTTACAAGAAAGGCCGCAGTGCGAACAATAATTTATGTGTATCAAGGTCAGGCCCGCCAGCAAAGCCTATAACTATGGCTCTGGCTGTGTCTGCGACTGTGACTGGGACTGGGGCACCGTATGTGATTTGAGTGCCACCAAACACCGTCAGCAGATTTTTAGGGCTTACGACTTGGGCTCACACAGGTGCTGCTGCTGATGGCGCGCTGGCTACTGCCAAAATAAGCCATAAAGAAAATGGTAAGTGAACTGGTTTGGTCGGCAAGTTTAATTGGCATTATTCGAGCTCGAGCTTGCCGGCTGGACAGCGTTTACTTCGTATTGTAATTCCCATAAACTATTTTCGGCTTAACCGTTTGTAAATTGCGCTCGCCGATGATTAAGCCAGGCAAGTGTCGGTGCTCGAGTGCCCGGTCGAGTGTTTCCTTCAGAAATTAAGCAAACTAAATTGTAATTAACAGACGTTTTTCAACAGTTGTCCAATAGAGACAATGTCTTCGCTGACGGCCAGCAGCTGAAGTGATTATTTTTATTATTTTCAATACAAATTCGTTTTCGTTTCGTTTCGTCGGAATGTTTTAATTCCGCGCAGCATTGACCTCACACCGGGCTCCGCGGAGGGCCTGGTCAGGGGTGTCCGCTGCTAATTAAATTAATCCAACTTGACGGCAACTCCCCTTTCATCTGGTCTAGCCTATCCTTTGGGGAATTCGGCCGAGAGACATACAGGCTGCAGACATTTTGCGACATTATTTAGGTTTTAGCCGGCACTCGACATCGACACCAACACTAACAGCCCGGACACCCGAACAGCTCAACCAATTTCCAGCAAACACTCGGCCCGGTGATCAATCTTAAATTTTCACCGCTTCTGTCAGAAATGTGCGTACTCGACGACATGGGACGACATCGGCATCATGTGGCTCAGTTGTCCTGGCCAGCACCTCGCACCCGAATACCTTAAAACGTTGACAGGCAAAACCCAAAATGCTGGTTGACGAATGAGGCCCGGAGCCCGTAGCGTTTCCTCTGGGGAAAGCTGCGAAAATTCGGTCTGCCTGCATTCAAAAAACTCGGCGAAATGAAGCATGAATGTCGGCACTTTCCCTAATCAAACAAGGAAAATTAATAAAATAAATATAATAAAAATGCATAAAGTTTTGAGAAATTAAAGTATTTTGGTTGCTAGCCAAAAGGAGTTAAATATCTATCATTAATTTATCCCTTGTAAATATGTATGTTATTGGAAATTCAAATAGCTGGATCTATTCTTCTTTTTTTTCTCTAGAATATAGAATAGCAAAAAATTTAGAATATTTGATCTCATCCTTCTTACGATAACTTTAACGCTTAAATATATTTTTCTCTTTCTTTCTGAATTGTTTGTTTTAGGACTATGTAATCTCATATTCGGCAAATTTAAAAAAGCAACGGGATACCGCTTTAAGGTCCCTTTTCAAGCGATTGCCATCCCAACCTGATTCCCATCCATCATCGATTGTCAATAAACCGATGTCTGTGTATTGCACATTTTGTTGCCGCCTAAATGGGAGATTAAGGAAGTTGGAAGATTCAAGATGCGGACTCAATTGTTATTTCATACTCATATCTTAATTAGTTTTTATTCTTTCGCCTTACAAAGATATCTAAGCCGATATTTATTATCATATTTATTATATATAATTATTTAATTTTTATGCGAAAATGTAGAGCAACATACAAACAGGACAAACATTGAAATAATTCAGAGTTCTTAAGATTCTAAATCAAAGTTCTTTTGTAGAGAAATTGCACTTGAATCGGGAGGGATCCAAATTTTGATTTCAAGCTTTATTTTAGTTTTAATGACAGTGTATCCTTACTTTTTGATTTAAGCTACATCAGATATTTACAAAACATATTTATATATAATTATATATTTACTGATTAGGACTTGTGTGAAAATTGTTAAATTTCTCTAACTATTTACAATTTGTGTTAGTTCGTCTTTTATTTCTGAATGGAATTTTCGAGAGAATTTCACTTCGACTTGGAGCCAAAACAAAACGTGGACATTCAAGATTTATTTAGCCTAGTTAAGGTGCTAGCCGCGGAATAGAACTCTTGCTTGGGGTTTGCTCTAGCTTGGTATTTACAGATATGTGCTAAGGACAAAGTGCTTACGAGGCTACAACACCGAAGAGAATTACAAAACTCACGCACACGGGGGAGAATTAGACTAAGGAAATATGTACACGGCCCTCTGGCTAACTGGCTTCGCCTCCGGCTTCCTACATGAACTAACTGAGTTGGTAGTACTCCGGGGCAAAGTCGTTGGCCAGGTTGCTGAGGAAGTTGAAGTCCGACGAGCTGTTCGAGTTTTCCAGTCCGCCGATCGCAGCTCCTGCAGCGTTGGCTCCATTATTGCTAAAGCCCTGACCCTGGCCACCAGGTCCTACTCCGTTCAGGGCGAATCCATGGATGTGCGATGGCGGCGGCGGAGGTGGTCCCACCCCAACTCCAACTCCAACTCCTACTCCCACTGCCCCCGGAACTCCCACAGCTGACTGGGCTGCTGCCGCCGGATTGTGGTGGGCATGAATGTGGGCGTGCGCCTGCGCCTGCACCTGCACGTGGTGGTGCGGGTGGTGGCCATGCGAGTGGGTGGCAGGGCCAGGGGGTTGTTGACCGGCCTCATAATAACCAGACCCGCTTCCGCCGCCCCCGAAGCTGTTGTAGCCCTCGCAGTTCTCCATTTGCAGGCCCAGAGCACTATACGTCTCACCAGCGCCCAGGTGATGCATGTGCCTGTGGAAGAGAAATGGGAGTGTTGGGATGAGTGCTTGTATACAATGGGTAAGTCATTGCGAATACATCCAAAAAGATAATTTTAAAAAATCAACACTATTACAAATTTTGTCTAATTTAGTTTATATTTTATTTATGTTTTTTATTATTTAAAAATTAGCTTTAACTTCGACTTTTAGCTGATACCTAACTCTAAGCTCTAGCGCCATCTGGGCATTTAGAAAAAAAATTAAAGAAACCGATTTGTGTATTGGCTATACCTAAGAGGTTTATGTGTTCGCTATTTTAGCTGTAACAGCAACCATGTCTCTTTACTTACTGTTGGTGGTTAATTGCGGCTTGTTGGTGTTGCTGGTGCTGCTGTTGTTGTTGGAACACCACCGCTTGGTGCTGGTGAGCCTGCGCCTGTTGTTGAAAACTCATATTGTCGTAGTACGAGCCGTTGTTGAAGTTGCTCGGTCCGTTGACAGGTGGCGCTTCAAAGTCAGTCACATGGTGCTGTTGATGGTGTTGCTGTTGCTGTTGCTGGTGGTTCAAGTACGCACTGCCGCCGTTGGTGTCATTGTAGTTGTAGTAGAACTGCTGCTCGTGCTGTTGTTGTTGTTGACTATTTTGGTGGAAACTGGCTGCGTTTGGTTTGGGACTCAGATACTCGCCGTGCAGCGCCTGCTGCTTATGGGGGTTGAGGTGCGACGATGCGGCGAATTCAATATCGTATTTGCCGTAGTAGTCCTGCGGCTGCTGCTGCTGCTGGGGGTGCAGTTGCTGCTGTTGTTGCTGTTGCTGCTGCTGCATCTGCTGCTGATGCTTGGGACTAGGATAGTAGCCGGGGAAGTACCCACTGGCTGGGCCACCACCGCCTCCGTTTCCCCCGTTGCTATCGGTCAGCGGAGTGGGCGTGGCAATGGCATTGGCACCGCTCTGAAAACGCTTCTTGCTGCCCGCTTTGCTAATAGGTGCACTTCCTCCTCCACCAACGATGACGGCAGCATCCGAGTCTCGCCGAAAGCTGACCAGACTGCTGGGCGTGGAGTTCTCATAGCCAAAGGGCGAGGCCTTCGACGAGGTGGATACTGCCTCCTTCTTGATGACCTGCCAAGGCGTTAAGAATAGGGAATGAAGAATCAATTGGAATATTTAATTTAATTGTTTAATATGACCTTATATACGCTGAACAAATATTGTTTGGTTTTCAACTCACCTGTCCGTCGTCTTTCTTCTTCACCTTGATGGGGCTGCTTTCCTCGATGTCCTCGTCCAAACTGACACTAGATGCCACGCTGGAATCGGCGCTGATCACATTCGAGGCGGATACGGTGGTGCTGCCCAGCAGGTTCGAGGAGATGCCCGTTTCCAGGGACGAGTTGGGCGTTACTACAAGTACAATCCATTAGAATCGAATATATATTTATATAGTATTCCAGACTTACGACTTCCAGCACTGGGATTATTGTTGGTGGCGCTCGGCGTGTTATTGTTGTGTCCGCGGGAATTGGACGTGGAATCGGGGATATCATCGGAGGGCAGTTCGCAGCCTTGACACGATTTCTTCGAATTGGAGTCTGCAATTCGCGGGAAGGTAGGAAAGATAAAAGCGAATCAGTAGGTATATATAGCCACGAATATTGATGATTTGTTTTCGTAAGTGGAGGACTGAGACGCGGTCCAAGGAGAGTCCCAGTCGAGAACCCAAGGCGAAACTCTCACGCGAAAGGGGTTAGCACGTCGAGAGCCGCCCTGCCAAAAGTGGTTCCATCCCATCCACTGACAATGATTGATAAGCTACACCATCTCTTACTTCGGCGTAAAAGCCTCGAAACGAAGCCATGCTAAGCCGAAAAAGTAAAAGTGGAACAACTTGTTAGTAAACTCCAAGAGCGAGTTTAATTTTTGGTACAGTTTTCTTTGGTTTTCAGTCCGTTTAGGTTGTATGAGATACAGGAAGTTCTGAGAAAGGATGTTATTTTGTGATAACCTAATTTACCCTTTCCCAACTTAAATATAATTAATGGAATGATTGTATAAATATTTGCTTTACTTACTACTATCGGACTGATCATCGTCACCTTTGAGGCTATCCTTGTTGTCCTCGTCGTCGGTCTTCGAGAGCGTTTGCCTCTTGTGCTTCATGCGGCGGTTTTGGAACCAAACCTTTACCTGCAACCAAGATGGGATTAGTTCGACTTCCGTCAAGGTGTGTGCAATTAAAAGTGGGAAAATGGAGGGGCACTTGCTGCACACCGCTGTCAGCCCGGGCACCCGGCAATTTGTCAGCGGAATAATGGAATTTTTCACCATCAGACCGACCGTCAGACCGTCAGCCGTGTGCGAATGCAGCGGAATAAATTGCATTGCAGAACACTCACCTGTCGCTCGGTCAGGTCCAGGCTGGCAGCTATTTCGATTCTCCTTGGGCGGCATAAATATTTATTGAAATGGAATTCCTTCTCCAGCTCCAGCAGCTGGGTGTTGGTGTACGCGGTGCGCAGTCGTCGGGGCAGGCCGTTTTCTGGAACGAATTCAGCTGCAATTGAGAAATTGCATTTTGTTCGTTTGAGACTTGCTGAGTGAATGTGAATTTTTCTTTATTGTTCTTCGAGGGGATTCGCCCTCGAACGTGTCCTTGTGTGGGCGGGGCCCTGGGACACAACTCGACATATTGCATTCGCTGTGGCACTCGAGAACTCTTTAAGGATTCGGATTCCACCTCTCAATCTCCGCCAGCAATCAATCTATCAGCTCGTCAGCGGGCATAACTAATTCAGCGAGATTCGCCCAACTACAGAGGCAAACTTTTAGATACTCCTTGTTCAGTATCAACCAAAAAGTGCAGCTGATGCCGGGCAGCAAGTTCCGCATTTATTCGGATACATCTTCCTACCTCTGAAGTTCTGCGCCAGCGTTGTTCCTTCGCCGATGAGACGCGACACTCGCAGCTCGAGCGTTAAGTAATTAACAAAAATCTAATCAATCAATCAGTGGAGAGAGACGTGCCCACAGCGCGGCTCTCAAGCATGTAGCATAGTTCGGCTACCGAACAGAAGCCCCAGCCAGCAGCTTCATTGGGAAATTGCTTCTAGGGGCAGTTGTGGAAAAACTTAATTTGAATAACAAACAGAAAATTATTTCCATTAAAAAGAAGAGAAAATACAAATTATAAGGGAAAACGTGTTTGTGTAAACTATTATTGTATATTTTTTCTGCTCGTTAATATACAGACTGTCCCAATTATGCAATATAATTTCAACTAGATTAACCATTTACTTTTTAATTTAAGAAGCTATTTAAATAATACCAAACATGACGTTAAGTATTCCAAACTTTTCTTCTGAGACTCAAAAAAGTTCTAATGATTGAGATCAGCAAAAGTTGTTTATGCTCCAACGACCAGGGCCATAAACTTTGGCAAAATAAATTTCACCAAATAAAAATCGCATTGAGTAGTAAAGAAATGCGCATATCATTTTAGGAAACTGAACATTTCGCTACCTTTCTGCCACCTTATTTGCATTGATGCGATTGCAAAATATTTTTGTATATTTTTTCTTCGCCGGGCTCGCCGTTTTTGGCAACAAACACGAAATTTCCAGCTGAACGAGCTGCGTAAACAGGGTCTCAATGGCGAAAGGAAAAGGATCCTGGTGGGGCAGGAGGATGCGGCATGGGGCGGCAGAGGCCAGACATAGACACTGATTGAATTACAGATGCGAGCTCGAGTTCCTTCATCAATACTCGCAGAGCGGATGCCATAAACACCACCTGGTGGGGCACACACACCCACTCCCGGGGAGTTCCAGGAGCAGCGGCAGAGGCGGTGGCTGTGGCGGAGGTTGAGGCCATTTCCCAGCCCCAAGTCGCATGTACTTGTGCGAAAAGTGCCCAGATACAGATACGGAGCGAAAGCATAAATTTCGCACAAAAGTTGCACCCGAAAACTGTTTACGAGCGAAGCCAGCGGCAGCCAACGAAAACTGAAAAGTAAAGTGCACAAAAGCAGAAAATATGATTTCCTTTTTGGCGACGACGAGCAAAAAGATAATTTTCTAAACCCGAACGTGGAGGGCGTGGCGGATGGCGGCGGATGGCCGGGGCGACAGCGGGAGTGGGGAGATTCTAGGCAGCCAAGTTGAGTGCAGTTTCTGCAGCCTGGTCAAAATGGAATCCAACCCGTTCCAGCCGCAGTCCCTCCGCCCAGCTCGCCAAATGACAGCTGCCTGGCTCCTGGGTCCTTTCTAGGTGGCTTGGAAATTACAAAATGAATTTTGTTTTGTCACGGCCTCGGGGGGACTGAGGGCCGAGGGGGGAATGGAATTGGAAATGTCATCAGCATGGATGAAATGCCGGAAAAGTCGAAATGGAAACTTATCAGCAAACTACGAGCAAAGGATACTTTGCAGCAGCAGCCCTTGGATTAGGCAATGAAGATGGGAGAGAAGTTGCTCCTGGCACTTCTGAGGCCTCAACTTAAATATTCGAGATCATCACTTGGTTATTACTTGCTCGTAAATCTTACATTTATTTCGGGTGTGAGGTGTGCAAATAAAATTAATTTCAAAGAAAAGGAAACGCTCCCGATGATTTACAGCCCTTGGCATACACTTATTAACTGCTTCAACAGCATCATTTACATGTTAACACTTAAGCGCACTCGTTGTCCACTAACAGGACCTTTCTTTCGCCCCTTCTCCGGCTGCAGGTCAGAATTTATGTTTCTATTTCGGGCAGGACTCACACACACAAGGGAGAGAGGCGGAACATTTAACGCATTTGCCGCACTTTTGGGCTGAAATTAAAATGAGCGTAAATTTTGCAACAATTGCACAAAAGCCCAGAGGTAGCCAGAAAGCGTAAAAAACGAAGATTATAATAAGGACACCGGGAGAAAGGTGCATATAATGTTCACTTCTCATTAAAAAATAAATTTGTAAAGGATTAATAAAAAAAAATTTAGAAACTTTGATTTAAATTAAGTAATATAAATGAAAAGTTTATGTAAATAAATATTTTATGTGTTGGTATTTAAAGCTCTTTAAAACTTGTACATTTTTAAAAACATGTTAATATTTAAATGTAATTAATTTGATTTACAAATTTTATTGTTTTCCATATCATTTCCAGTGTTATTTCAAGTATAAAACCCTGCCCACCTCCCCATCTAAATCATCCGCTCCCCACTCACATGCCGAGGAATTTGCAGAATGAATTGTACACTCCTCGTGGCTGTTTGCCTAGCGCTAACTACTCGTACATACTTACATAAGTAGAGGGAAAGGGGAACCATTTTTTGGGCTCGACCATCTCGACCACTTGCACATGACCGCAGTCCATAAGGATGCACATTAAGGACATTTGCGGCCGGTCAACAAGGTGGATAGAGCCCGGGCCAGAGCCCGAGCCCGAACCCGAACTCGAACCCGGACACGGGACTGACCAAAGGTGGTCACTGGCCACTGGCAAAAAATGACCTCAATTTATCTTGTAGGTTTTTGTTTTTTTCTCTGGTTGTGTCTCTAGCCAGGGAAGCGGAGAACTTGGAACTTTTGCCTTGACTTGGCCTTAAATTATGTGAGCTCTCTGCGGTTGAGCGACAACGAGCTGGCCGAAAACCTTTAAGGCCGATGAGCTCGAGTATCTGCAAGTTCCAAGGCGGATTCAATCAAAGGGGAGTTACAATAAAAAACTGGGAGACAATGGAGCAGATTGCTCGGTAGCTGGAAATGCCAAATGCTGATGCGCGATGCAGTAGAAATTCTCATTCGGATACAGATACAGATACTGGAGGAGCGGCAGTAACAGCTACGGATGCAGATACAGATACAAATACAAATGTATCTATAGCCGCTGGTGTGGGCCGACGAATGCGCAAAGAGCAGAACCATTAATCATTCCGGCCAAAGGAAGACAACAGCCGACAGACATCTGACGACGACGTCGTCTTTGGAGCCATGGAAAAAGTCAATTTCTCATGAAAATATTTTGTATCTGCATCCACTTGATATGCATTCAAACTAAACCAGCTCCAATGCCACATATATCTCTGAATATAAGATATATATTGTATTGCCCAAGTACACAAACTCCACAGATATCAGAGCCAAGACAAAGACCTCGCCGAGTGTCTTCAATCATTTAATTGTGGCCTGATTGACAGTTATGCGAAAAGTATAACAACATCCTGAATGGCTGGGTCCTTTCCCCAGGATTAGTTTTAATTAGCCGGCCGGAAAAGGGTTGAAGGGAGGGTGAGCTTGTGGGGATGTGGGCGGTGGCCAGCGGGGAGATCAGACCGCAGGGATCCCAAGCCACCACATCGGTGGCCAGACAAACATTTCCGCTTTCTTTTCACTTTGCCCAACTTTACTTTAATGCCATTACCAACCACCGACCGAGGCAGCCACAGTCGAAAGATAAATTAGAGAAATATATTTAATGACTTTTCATGACCAGCAAATGTCAACAATACGAAACATTTACACAAACAGGGAAAACAAATTCAACAAAACTAAACCCTCAGGATTGTTTATCAGGATAGGAGGCGAACGGAGAGAGCGCCGTGTTTGGCCCTGCTGGAGGTGTGAAAATTTTTGATTAATGTTTCAATATTTTAGGGAATATATTTCTGTCCAAGATGAGAGCAGATAGCGCTGAGATCAGACAATTTCTAGCTCTTTAGGTCGAGTTTAGTAGCTAATATAAAAAAGGGTAGCCTCTTTATAATTCGTATATATTTGTTTATAAACTTAGCTCGAGATAACATAATAAATGTGTTTATTTAAAAAGCTAAATATAATAAATAAATTCGTATATTTGAACTACGAATTACTCACTAGGAAAACTTTAGATCAACATTTAATTCAATAAAGAAAATATTTTAAAAATCTTGGGGCTATATTAATTTGTCAGAAATAAATTCAATAAATAACAGAACTGAGGAAAGCATTCAATTCAAATTTAAATATTTATATGGTTTTTACTGACACGTTTTCCCTTGTTTTTGTAACTCTTATCAAAATGTCATTAGGCTAAAAAGGCAAGTAAAAGAAAATCGGAATTGAAAACAATGAAGAAAATTTCCAGGCTCTTTAAAAATGTTTCATGTCTCTTTTGTTATTTTCCTGCAATGATTTATAAAGATTTTCTCTCGCAATTTATATTTTTCCAAATTGAATGACATAGATGAAAGATGGCACCCTGGGAAAAGCAATGGGGAGGTTAGTTAAATACTTTAAAGCGGTTCAAATTGAAAAACTTTTAACATGGCCCAGCGGTTTGTAAATATTTACGATATTTGTTTTATATACACAGGCATTGTGTGGTCTTTGAATATAAAAGTTAGACAGAGAGAGCGTCAGAGTGGAAAAAATGAAAAGATATTTCTCGGTTGCCATGGAAAAATGAAAGCTGTTTGCCTGAAACTTTTTCCTTTTCCCAACGCTTAAGCCAGGTTGCCACACCCCCAGCTCTCTCTCTCCAGTGCTCCAGATCCCCATCCCACATCCCTGGTGGCTGTCATTTTGGCCTGGTGCGCCGCTCTGCTCCTGCTCAACGCTCCTGACACAGCTTCCTCTTCTTGGGCCGGGCTCGAAATATGAAATCCATCAGGGATGCTAAGAGCTGTCAATCAAAATCAGCGAGGGAAACTTTTTTCCAGCGCCCCATCTCGCTCGCTCTCGTGTGGAAAATTTACATTTCCGTGGGGTGGCGAGTGTGGGGGGTGGGGTGGATTATGTTTTTGCATGTCTGCCAGATTGAAAGCGAATTAAAAATGGGAGAGAGAAAAAAACTGCTTAAAGCCTCATCTCAGTCAATGGAAAATTAATGTCGATTTAAGAGTTTCCCCCACTGGAAATTGATTTTCGAAATATACCAAAACTAAACCAGAGCTCGGCTCGAATGCGATTACTCTGAAAAAGGCCTATTCGGGCTCTGGACTTTGATTTGGCAAGACAATACTTAGTTCCAGCCGATCTCCACGGGGATCCACCGACAGAAGCTGCACTTCACACAATGGCCATCTCCATGGCCTCTGGAAAGCTCTCTTGGTTTTCGCAAACAATGGACAAGAAAGCGTGCCGCCAGCCGAGAAACGTAGAAACGAGAATGATTAGTCCCATGGGTCTCAGTTGCATGAAAAATTATTTAACGAGTAAATTGTAAGACCCCTCCGTACACATTCGGACCCGACAAAGACAAATACCAAAGCCGAAGCTGAAGCTGAAGCTGAAGGCCAAAAATCAGCTTACGATCGTTTGAAGTCGACACCTCCTGAAGCCAGCTACCAACCCAGATTCACTTCACCATGAATGAAAATGAATGATGCCTGTTAGAGATGGGTGAGTGATTATACATTTTCCATGGGTTTTTAGGAGCGTTCACGGATCATGAATGGTGTGTGAAATATTCAGAAAAAACATATACTTTCATGACTTGATATTTAGTGAATATGGTTCACAGACAACCGATTTAAGGTGTTACGTTAAGCTATGAGCTTTTGTTATATAAGAAGAATTTTAAATATTAATTTTAACCTGATTTAATATGAGTATTCTTCAGCAATATTATTCGAAATAGTGAACATGAATAATAGTGAATAAAAAAACTTTTGTAAGAGCGTAGAATAGTGAATTTCTTAATTTGCTTATTCTTAAGAAATAAATTGGAGCTCTTATTTAATATTTTTTTCAAAAAATATAGTTTTAATAGATTTAAAAATTATGACTTAATAAATTTCCAGAGGATACCAAAATCTCCAACACGATATCATCCCTAGCAAGAATTCTAGAGCAATAGAAGCAAAAGCAGCAGCAGCAGCACCTTCAGCAATGGCCGACTTCTTAACAAAATATTTCACTGGTTTCCTTATGATTAATCAATATTTCTGTTTGAGTTGCAACAAAAGCGTCGCCTTGCCATGAGCCAAGTGGCAGTGCCGACGGCCAAATCAGGGGCTGAATACCTGACTGGACTGACTGGCTGACTGACTGACGATGTCTCCGGCATTTCTTTTCGGTTGCCGCATTTGACAGATCAACGTGTGCTGACAGCTTTTGTTGTACGATGATCTTCTGCCTTCGTTATTGCTGTTGTTGCTGCCTTGGCTGCCACTTTTGTTGCCACTTTTGTTGCCGTACTTGTTGTTAGGCAATGCCTGAGCATAATTAATGATGCGCGGCTCTGGGCGCTTTTGAATTTGGCGCTGGCAATGGAGTCTCATTGTTTGATCGCATTGGTTTCACGCCACTCTGCCCACCGGATCGCCATATATTCCCTGGAATTTACCTGAACGTGTGTTCGATCGCAATCTTAGCACAACCGAGCGGAGTTCTGGCCTTTGATTGATCTGGCTACTGTTCGTTTTCACGGTTTATTGCTGATGAGTTATTGAAAATCGAAACCAAAACAAAATTCACAGTAGTCGGATTATAATTGGGTTTGTCCGAGGGCTGAAGGGCTAGAAAGGGGGATAATACGAAGATTTATGATGAATGAAAAGCACTGTGGGACTATGTGGCTTTGGTAAGGTAAGTTTGAACTTTTACACTGCCTTTTGCATCGGTAATGTTAATTAAAAAAAATAATTTCTTGAGTTTCCTAGTTATTTAAAAACTTCTTGTATAATTTCCATCCCTAATAGGAAGCCAAAAATAATATTCGGTATTCATTCTACTCGATTTGAGTCACACTTAGATGCAAGTAATTCCGGCTCCTGGATGCCACCCCCGCCAGGAATCAGATTCCCCGAACGGACGGATAAGGAAACCGCCAACTCACGGCTGGTCAACCAGCAGAAAAGCCGAACCGGAGACGCCCAAGGAAATTGCCGCATTCCCTGGGCAGGAAAACCCGACCTGTGGTCACCGCCTCGAGGCGCAAATGGAAAACTCGCAAATACATATAAATAATACAAATCCGGGGGAGGGAGCCGGGCAAGTGACTGGAAAAAGCGCAGAAGCCCGAGATGAAACTCCGCTTGAAACAACGAAATAATGCCTCATTTTTTCTTATCGCCGCAATAAAGCTGAATAAACGCTTCATTTCCATTTGTCTCGCAAGTGAATCGCCCTTAGCCAACTTCAGAGTGGCCGCGTCACTTCTAGAGAAGGGGATTACTTTCTGGGAGGAGCTGTTGGTTCCGAGATCTGAGATCTGTGGGCTGTTGGCCACCCAGTCTGCTGGCCACATCACAAGGTACATTGTACCGCGGGGCAGCGAAAAAAAAAGGAAAAATTACAGAAAAAAGAATAAAATAAAAACCGTTTACACGCCAAGCTCAACTTCACTTTTTTTTCTGCCTTTGCCATTTTCCTGTTCTGGGTTCTCTCCTTCATCATTGTCGTTTTCTTTTCCACTTCTTGAAGCGGCATTTTTATCGCTTGGCAAGTTTTGCTTATTTTAAACACGAACAGCGGCAGCAACAACAAATCTAAGAACAACAACAACCGGCGGCAAAAAATTATATTCATTGTGAAAAAAAAAATGGAAAAAGAAAAAGCAAAAGTCACTTCCGGCATGCCAAAAGGAAAACGCGAAAAGTCTGCGAGCATGCTAGAAAATAGGATGAGAGACCGAGAATAAGATGGAGAACCTCTTGGAGAAGGTGGGGTTAATAACCAGTGGTCACCACTTGAGGAATTTGATTCATCCAATTATAGGGAAAAAAATATAAAATGTACAATTTCAGTTTTGTTTTTTAGGAAATAACACTATAAAGTGTTATATGCAGGCATTAATTTACTAATGATTGATAATAATATTGCATAAATATCGTCTAGATGATCTGCTTGTCTTTGTTTAATACATTACTCCATATGTTTATAACTTAATAGCAGTGTCGATTACCTAAATACTTCCTTATTTGTAATCCCCTACTCGCATTCCCATTTTAATAGCTTCTCGCCAATTAACTCAACTTATTTACATTTTGCAACTTCCAAAGCTTTCAACACAAACCACTTAATTTACACGAACCGCAACAACAGAAAACTATTTAAAAATGCTATAAATCTTTGGTCGATAAAATGGCCGAGCAACTTTGTTGTTGACTAGCGAACTAGCAAATTGGTTAATTGGCAATGGCCGAGCGATTTATACACTTAAAGATTTGAATCATATCACATTTTTTCTTAATCCTGCATGCTTATGGATAAGGTGAAAAGAGTTATATAGAATTTAGATTTCTTCTTTGAATTGCATTTTAAAGAATTAAATCATTTATAAACTAGTTTCAAACATTTTAAAGGTTTTTTTTACCTTCAATTTAAGTTTCAACTTGGCTTGCTGGCCAATCAACAAGTTTTAGTTGCTGTTTAGTTTATCTGCTGCCACTGTGCTTCTACCCATATATGTGCGTATGCTTTCTGGCCTGTCGCAAATGCAAATTAATTAACGGCTCCGACGGCAGTGGCTTTAATTGCGGGTCCGCACCGTGTCGGTCCCCGACAACATGGCGTATGCGTGATGCCTCTGCCCGATAATTGAATTTCAACGGTGTTCGCTTGCGTTCAACTTGAACTGCAGCTGTGGGATTGGATTCTCTGGTGGAGCTGGAGTTTCAGGTGGAGCCGCTGCTGGTGTAGCCTTCAATTTGCCACAAGCGCCGCCTTTTTGAAATGAGTTATGGGGCAGTGAGCAAGTTGGATCGCTGCGGCTGGAAAAATACGCATGTTTTCCACGTTCGCACACTTAGAATAATAATTTTTTGCACTGTTCCAGAAAATACGAAAAATATTTACAAAATTTTCTTTAAAACTGTGTTTATTTTTGGTTAAATTAATGCTATATGCTTTCTATTTTATTACACATTTTTAAATTAAACTATTTTTTTTTCAATAAATTGTTAATTTATAATCCAAATATTCACAGTCAAATAGGTATTCCTTTTATGAGTGTACCTTAATATGTCCCCTTAAGTATGTTGTTCTTGTAGATGTTGTTCAGGCCGCTCTTATGGATGTGGCTGCTGCCGTTTGGCTTGCTCTTTGCTATGTTCCCGGCCGATATTAACCCTCGAGTCAAAGTCTTGAGACATAAATCATTTAAATCACTAGAACATGCATCTGCCTGCCACTCGACGCCCCTTGCCGCTTAAGGTCCTTGTTCTATGGCAAAGACATTAAATAAATCGCCTGCTGCCAAATGTTTCACATACGAATTTGCCTAAGCAACTCCGTTTTGGCCAAAGTTTTGCATTTTGTCTTGCCACCCGTCAAAGTTTTCCACCGATCCCAGTCGTTTTTTGGGCAGAAGGTCTCTCCCCCCGACTCCGGTCCTTACGTGGGTCGTGTCAGATGCATGTGTAGCTGGGGCATTACACTTACACACAGGTGGCGACATATGCTAAATGTCACATAGTTCCTCCGGCCAAACGTAAAGCGTATGTATTTACGTTTGCACGATATATAGAAACATTCGTTTCGGGCTTATTTATGCATAGCCTGGACATGTGGATATATATCACTCTGGGGGTGTAAGTCAATTGAGCTGACATGTTTCAGGGCAGTGGCTTGAAATTGATGAAACGATTATGAAATGATTGGAAACGATTATTTGGTTTCCCACAGGGAGCGTACAATTGGAGAGATTAATTTCTGTTCAAAAATTATGCTATGTTTAATAAATCTTTAAGAATTAATTTAGTAAATTATTATTTAGATGTTCTTGTGCATATACAAAATATTTTAATGTGCTTTCCAACTTTTAACCAAATGTACTCCTAACCTTTAAAGATTAAACTCACATAAATATCCTCCATCAATTCATCTGCAGGTGTAAATTGAATCCGTGAAAATATAATTTAAGGAAGTGTATAAATGTTTCCCCTTCGAGTTCTCAAAATCATTCAAATGTCGAGCAAATCCGGCCAGCTGAAACATGTGTCAGTTACTGGCATCGATTCCATCAATAAGGGAGAGATGAAACAAAGGTGGAAAAAAGAGCAGATCCGAAAATGTTAGCCAGGCTCAGTGCAGTGGATGCGAAGGATGCGCATTGCCTTAATTGAAACCGTTTAAATTGCAATTAATCACCCGACGGCGGCGAGGATGCCACGAATGTTGCACAGTTGTTGCCGAGTGGCACAGCTAATTCCCCGCAGGGGGTTGGGGCCGGGGCAGGGCCCGAGGGGCAGAGGGAGGTGGAGTGTGTGTGGAGGCGCTTGCCTGAATTACAGAATTACTGTCACCGCAGTGACTAATTTTTATCCTTTTTTCTGTCAGAAGCCGCTTCTTTGTTTTAAATTGCAGCGAAGTAGAAGCTGCGGCAACTGTTTAATCGCTTTCGACATGCAGATTTAAGTTTGCGGTGGGCGGCAAATGGGGTGGCGTTTTGATAAGTGAAAATATGGGCGACAACCACCGCCACTAGAATGTCGGATCAGGCGGATGAGACTATGGCCACACTCAAAAAAATTGTGAATATTTACTTTCTATGAATATACATATATTTTTAAACTACTCTTTTTTACAACTACCATTACCATTTTTTTTAACTTTAATAATTTTTATAAAGAGAATTAGTTTATTTTTAAATTTGAAAATATTTAATTCATTTCAATTAATTTGTTTCATTTTGTTCATTTTTTTAAGTGCAAATAAAAAACGAACTGGCACCCGATAACACCAACCCCAAACCCCGACAAACTCCGCCGGACGCACGCACCGGATACGGGCTGCGGATGAAGGTGTGGGCGGTCCCGGTCGTCGGGAGGTGTGGATGCTCCCTTTTTTTATAAGTGGAAAAGTGGAAATAAATTAAAAATGGGTGGCATCGTCCTGGCTCCGAGTCTCGCCTGCGTCTGCGTCTGCCACACGCGTCGACAACGAGGACGACGCTGCCGGCTCTGGCTCTCAGCTCTTGGCTCCCAGCACTTTGGGTAGGTAAAACTTTTGGATAAAACAGTTGAACTTCAAAATGTGAATTTGATTAGGATATTTGCATAAAATTCTGTTTCTGCGCCAAGTACACACTCCGCTTCCCACTGCCTCGTCCCCGAGAGTCAGCCATAAAAAAATCCCCTCGAACAGGGCCGGCTGTTGGGGATCCGGGCTGAGTTGGAGCGTATGTTCGCTGCCGGAAACGGAAGTATATAAGTCAACCTAGATTTGGTTTAGTAGCAGCTCTGCTGATACCAAGGACAAATGGCCTTTCAGTCAGAAACTTGCCGAAAGCCGGGATAGAACCACTTTAAGGACACTGCTTTATTTAAATTTAGAGTAAATTTGTGTTCTGAAAAGGTAAAGGTGAAAAGTGTGTAGGTTTTGAAGAAGGAAAATACATTAAGGTAAGCTAACATAAAATTCGATAAATCTGCAATCTGCATTTTTATTTTTAAAGGTATTATTTGAGTTCCGTGTTCTAAATAATTATTAACTGAAAATATTCTTAAAATGCAATGGTCTTGGTCTTTACTTGTGTATTGGTAGCCATTACTTCTCCCCTAGAACTCAGACTTCTTTCTCCACGGTTAATATAATCTCAAGTCGCGTCTTAAAGAGTCTTCTTAATTTCAGTATCATTAGAATATGTAGGCATTATGCAATCCCTGCGAAACTCTTTCCTTTTAATGTCCCTTTATCTGTGGATTATCCCGCCTCGTAAACTCATAAAGTCCCGCCTTCCCCGGGCCGTCACAATTAGTCTTGCCCATAACTGCAGCTAATAGTTTCGTAAATAGTTTTGGCCAATATTTACATGAGTTGCCTTCTGCCTCGGCTGCGTGTTGGTTTTGTTCCTTTTGTCTATTGGTGCCATTGTGAAAATATTTGTCTTCGAATGGCCCATTGTCTCTGACCGCTCGCCTGTCTTCCCCTCTTTACTCTGTTGTCTGTACACACAACAAAAATGTGTTTCTAAATTTAAGAGGTTCTTATTATAAAAATAAAATATTTTTAAAAACCTTTTCATTCGTAATTGTTTTAAGAACAAAGAATATATATTTAAAAAAAATGTTACAAAGTCTACATTTTCTGTTATTTTTTGTTACTTTGGAATTAATGGACGAATTTCATTTAAGCGATTTATTTTTCTAAGTGCATACGCATCCGAAACGGTCGACGTCCATCGCTGACGTGCGTCTGTCTCTCGCTCATCGTCTTTCATCTGCTTGGCCATGTCTTTAAGTCTCCGTCTGAATCGTATCTGTATCTGTGACTCTGCCTTTGTATCTGTATCTGTGCCTGTGTCTCTGCGTTTTTCTCGCTGTCTGCCTTAGAAAACGTGTTCATTACAATCCGCTGGCCGTTGCTTCTGCTGCAGCCGCTGCCGCCGATCGGCCAAATGTGTCAGAGCTGAAACGTCATGATTAATGATGCAAACATGTGGGCCCGTCTCCGACTCCGTCTCTGTCTCAGTCTCCTTCTCCTCCACGATTCCCAATCCGGCTACGAGTCCGGCTCTGTCTGCGTCCGCGGCGGCAATGCGTTCCGAGGGCAGAGACAAAAACAGCCCGGGGATAGGGCTCGGGCATGGGAATGGGAATGGGAATGGTAACGTTTTATCAAGGTAAATTAGAAGACGGGACACCCGAAATGTAAACATCGAACTGGGCAACACTTGGGCATTAGGCGAAATTAGAAATTAATCCTGCCACTGCACCACAGATGGAGAGACCTTCACGAGGGAGTGGGCAGTGGGAAGATCCCAGTTCGAGCATGGGGAGTGTATTTTTTTATTTTACTTCTTTTGAGGGGGCGGAACTTTCGAGGTCAGGCCAAATTAATGGGAAATCCTCAGGACTGACAAGCTAGAGTAATAGCCCATTCACATATCATAAATGATCTATAGAAACAGGCATTGGGATAAGAACAACAATCGAGGAAGTCCGAAATTATATTGCAAGAAGGATAAAATCATTTTAATAGGGGAGACTATAGAAAGGAGACATATAAGGCAATAAAAGTACTCGATTTGAAAGAATTAATTGAATATATTTGTGAGGATTAATCATTTTCTTTAATAGTAAATAATAAAAATTGTATTAAACAATAAAAAAAAATATAATAATAAAAATGTAGAAACAAAATAACAAATTAAGTCTGTACATATATTTTTGAGTAGCTGTTTTTAGTTACCGATTTCGCTGATAAGCATAAGCCCTGAGTGACACATGGTGTAGTTTCGGTGTGGGTGCTGACCGTGTCCTGTGGACGAACCAACCCACAGCCAGCCAATTACAACACGACAATGCCCTGACCTCAACTTTGCTCCTTGCACACACACACACACACACACGCGTGCGCGCACACATACAAGTGGTTACCGTTGTAAGGGGGTAAGTAATGGGTGGGGGCAGGGTAGGTTGGGCAAGCGATACAATAATTGCCCTGAGCCACGGCCGCCGACCGTCGCCAGTCGTCAGTCGACATTGTTGCGGCTTGGCGTGAATTACATACACTACAAAAAAATACCACAAAATGATTTAATATTTTAAGAAATTTATAAAAAAAATATTCATTGAATTTAATATATTTTATAAGGTATTATTTACCATTTAACTTGGGTATTTAGAGAAACTGATTTAAAACTTTACAAGTCTGCCAAAATCCTCGAAACAAATCACTGACATTAAGGATATATGAATAAATTATTATACAGGTATTGTTTATCCTTTGTTTTTCTATTTAGGATTTATAATACTATATATTAGCTAAAGATTGGCATGAATAAAACCAGGATTAGATTTGTAGATGAGGGAGAAATGTATTTTAACTATTTCTAAATTATTTGTTTCTAATATATTTTCTTCATTTTAGTAGTTTAGTTTTTAACAGGTATATATTGAGTATTTATTTTTTGTAAGCAAATTTCTCCGAGTGCAGAAAGCGAAAAAAACGTGAACGAAGAAAAAGCAAGAACCACACTCTCTATAAAAAGCCGCCATGGCTTGGCCATTCATTCATTCTCGTGTACATATGCTGGTGCTTGGCAAGCACACACACACACTGCCATACCTTTGGTAACACACACTCGCACACCAATAGAGAACAAGTCATGCAATGGTCAGGTCGGGAAACCTGGCATGTTCTTTTCGATCAGACAACGACCACCACCGAGAGGCAAAAAAATAATACCACATACTCGAGCGGAAGGAGAAGGGCAGAAGCAGGCAGGGCGAAGGTGCCCAGTGTTTGTCATCGTGGGTATTCATGCAAGTGTTCTATGTATATGCTGTGTGCTGTGTGTGTGTGTGGAGTACGTACCTCAATCATGTAATTATTTCCTCCGCCACAAAGCCCTAAGAGACTTCTATAGAGAGTGTGCCCAAATGTGAGTGCTGGCCAAACTTAAACTGGTAGCGTGTTTTGGGCCCTCTCTCCCTTTTGAGCAAACAACAAAAAACACGAACAAGATTGGTCTACATACATTTCTTATATTATATACAAATACACTCACACGGACACACACACCCCGGTGATATAAAAACTTTTCGTGTTTTGTTACTCAATTTAATTCAGGTAAAATTTGTATTTTTTTTTCTCCCGCCACGTTTCTTTATTTTCAGCGCTGTTTGCGTTGTCTTCCCTTCCCCGATAAAAACAAAAAATATATACCTAAACTTTGGTCACGAACATGAAAAAGCGACGTTTCCGCTGAACCGTCGTCTCCAAAATGGTCGCCGCTTGATTGGTTCAGTTTTTTCTCAGTTTTTATGCTTGATTACGAACCCGCTCTAGATGGTCTCGATACACAAAATGGTCGTCACAAAGTCGGACAGATCTCTTCGCCAGAAACGATACAGCCAATTATTTGGCTAAGCAAATTTTCAAGCGAAATTGTTATACAATAATTATTAAAGATCACATTTTTCGCTGCGGTTTCGGCACAAACCAAAGTAGGCTGGCCCCAAATTGGTATAATAAGATTTAATCAGACTGCTGCGGTTTTGAGCCTCAAATTATGTGTTTTTGCCTTGAAGAATCCCTCACAGCGAATGCAAAATGTATGCTGAGCTTTGATTATTTTGGCCAATGCGATAATGTTTTCATTTGTGGTTGAAAATATTGCGAAATGGGTGAGAAATATTTTATATATTTGACAGGAAGGTAGTACTTACTTATGGAGTTATCACCTGAAACGAAAAGAGAAAAAGGTTTGTTAGTTGGGTTGCTAAAAGGTATTAATATTTTTATTGAATAATATTTTAAAGAGTTCAGAATAAATTTTAAATAAAAATTTGGCATGTATTTAATTCTCTAGTGAAATTAAATATCATGAAAATATTGTTTTGCTCCACCATTTTATACTTTATCACTGGATGTTTAAATGTTGCATAATTTTGGAATGTGTTCATCAAGCCTTTTTAATGCTTTAAAGCCATCGTTAAACAGCCAGTCAATAAATCTTTAAGGGGTTGTTGAGGTGTGTAAATATTTTAAGACCATTCACCGACAAAGTAACACACTTGAGTGCCTCAGAATATGGAGACATCACATTTGTACATCTTTTTTGGGCAATAAGGTGCATTGACAAAGTTGTTTGGGGTCGCTCAAGCCCATATATATACTAGCAACATAATATCTCCCAAGAAACTTTCCTTCTTGCAGTTTGCTCGAATCGAGAGTGGAAAATAATTAACCTCAAAGTTTGGTAAGCGGAAGTTTCCCAGCCGGCTGGACATGGTCAACACATGGAGCACGTAACGAGCGGTCAAGTGGAGGTACTTCCTACCGCCGCGCTTTAACCCAACTTCGTAATTGAGAAGTTTCGATGGCAAAAAGCACGGAGGAAATCCCCGCCAGGATACTGTCAAGAAAGCGAGGAACTTCACCCGACAGTCTATTATTCCAGGAGGGGACGGGGTGGAAGCCAAGGGGTTGTATCACGACGATGATGATGGCCAAAGGCAAATAAAATCATGCTGTCGGAAATAATAGCGTCTAGCCTCGAGCTCGAGCTCGATTCCTTCTGGGCTGAGATCCAGTCGGTTTTCCGCCCTTCCCTCCCATCGAACTGCTGCCAAGTTTATGCAGTTTCATAAGCAATATTTGATATTTTTCGTGCAGCGGCAGCAGCTGCGTGATTAGCAAATATTTTCGTTTGATAATCAGCGAACATTCCCATTTCTATATGCAGCTGTAGCGAAGCTCATGAATATGACGGGGCACTTTGTCTGGCCATTTCGGATATTTCAGTTAAAGATGGAACTGGCTTTAAGCGATGGAGTGGCATTTGCGTCCGGTTCAGGCTCAATGGGATTTTCTATGTGACTTTAAGCATTTGATTTATGACCAGAAAATGCAGGTTTTTATTTTGTATAGTTTTTGTTTAATCTCCGATGAATAGAAAAGGAAATGGTTCAGATATTAAAATAAATATTTAGTTCTTTAACATTTTTACAGTGGACTTTCCCCAGAGTTACAGCTTAAAGTACAAAATTCCCTAGCAGACACTTTCTAATCGTACCCAAATACCATTTACCTAATTGAATAGAATGTAGTGAGCTATCTGAACATCTGTGAGTATTATGGCTGCCCGTGAATATTTCGACGTTTAAATGTTTCTTTGGCTCGACTCCCGATACCAGGTCCAATTCAAGGCAACGCCTTGGACAGTTTTCGGAGCGATACCGCCTGGCATTGCCCGTTGCCTTCGCCATTTCCATTGGGGGCTGCTCAGGGGCAAGCTCGGGCCTGACTGACAGGCAGTAGGTGTGACCGCGCTACTCATTCATTCTGACAGTTTTCCCACCCACTCTCGCACACGGAACGCAATTTGTTGGATTGTGGGCAGTGCCCCTCGAGCAGCCGAAGAATGGGTGCACTTGGAAAAATGTGATTCTAAAGGAAAATCTCATAAAATTGGATCAAAACAATATTTAAAATTTTGTAAAATAAGATACAGATATATCAAAGGAACTGTTATTATATTGTGCTTGTAAAAAAAGTCAAAATACTATCTTAAGTTCCTCAGATTTTTATAAGATTTTGACAGTTTTCCGTTCAGTGTAGAACTACCACCACCTTCAAAAGAAAAAAGAAAGAGACAGGTTTGCTTGTGGCGCCAAAAAGCATTTCTCGCAGGTCGCAAGTCGCGTGTCTCTGGGCTTTCATTCCATTTCTTTCTCAGTCTCTCTTTGTTTTTGGTTTTTGTTTTTCTCATCTCTTGCAACTAATTTTCATTTCCAACAGAGTGCACCTTTCGCCGACAGAAGGGACTGCGGAGAGGTGGTGCCGCGGAGCTGGGTGAAAATCTTATTAAAAAGTGAACAGAGTGCGATAAAATTGAATTTGCATTCGAAAGCCATTAACCGCAGCAGTCACTCAGCCTGCTATCCCCTTTGCCCCGTCTAAAAAATTTAAAAAATAACCAAAGAAAATAAAGATGACGGAAAAATCCTTGAACTCGGCTTTAATGTGAGGTGAGAGGCATAAATATTATTTTCAAAATTCGCTTGCTATCAAAATGGAAATTATTATTTCGCTCACATTCCGCTAACAGCTGTCGGCTATAAAAATCTATACGTGATATATAGAGATATCAATAATTATTTTATATGTGTGCCCGGTAATAATCATGAGTGCTTTCACTCAGCCGTATAAATATTATTTTAATTGCATATCAATTTCACGCTCTTTTGCCGCCATAACATACCAAAAAGCGACAGCCGCCATTCAATCAGCAGCGAAGCAACAAATTGTTCGAAAAGCCATTTGGCCAATGATCTGAACGATGCGTTTATAATAATCGCCACCCACCGCTCACCTGTCTGCCGCCACCTATTTTTTTTTTGCCCACCTTCAGTCATTTCCAGTTCAAGCTAAAGCCAAACGATTGGGGGCTATTATAAAGCCCAGGGAACCATGTTGTCTAACTCACACTCCCCATTATTTCGGCCTCCCTCCGCCATTTATTTGGGCCCCTATTGGTTCATAATTGTCCCACTTATTGCTATTTTTATGGCATATTACATCTAGCACGTTCGGCTTCGTTCTGTTTCATTTATGTGAGCGGTGTACGAATTTCAATTAATAACTCCAAAAGAGTTGTAATTACCAAATCCGAACATGTCTTTGTCAATGGGCCTGTGTTTACATGTGTGTTTCAAGTGTTCAATAATTACAGTTTATTATTCACAGCGAATAGGCCACAAATGGCTGAGAAAAACGTTTAATTAAATTCGATATAATAATTGGATTCTTGAATTATTAAAGTTAAAAATAAATATTTCTAAATATTTCCAATGTTTCCCGCAAAGGTCAATCCACAGCGCTGTGCATCAGACCCAATCGATCAACGAGCCGAGCAGATTGACATAATTATTGCTCAGCTCATCGCATGTCAATTAAAATCACAATTTTCAATGCAAATCAATCAAGGACTTCTGGACCTGGGCTTAACTCCAGAGTCAACCACCGAACAGCAACAATTGATGTATTGCCCAACGGACTTGGCCTGCTAAGAGATGCGATGATCAAAAAGGTGGAGAGTGAATGAGATTTATTTTTTGGCAAACATGTCAGACCGTTTACAGATGACAAATTCATTTTTAACACGACACCAAAGTGAAAACCAACCGGGGAAATATGTTTAAATGCGGAGAGATGTGTGTATGTAATCATCGGAAAGCTCGCAATGAGACATTGCAAGGCAGTTTTCTCAGAGAGTCGCTGACATTTGACTGTTGTGTCTTCGCATCTCTCGGATGTAACATGTGCACCTCGCCTGTATCTCACACTGTGATAGATAGCAAATACAAAATTAAAGATTCGCCTTTAGTCCGCTGTTAAACGGAAGCTTAGCCCAAAAAAGGTCAAGTCCAGAATGATGGATGATGCTGTGACACTCACTCACACTCTGCTCTCTATACACTTATGTGGAAAAGCATCCCCAAGCGACATCTTGCGTTCGTTCCGCCCTGTTCTAAAATTTCTGGGTTACTTTTTGGGGTTGCAAAACGCTTCGTACTTCCTCAATACTTGCAATCCTTATCTCAGGTAGCTCACCTAATATCCGCTGGAAAAATGTCCCATAACTTTTACTATCTCTCCGCTCATCGCATAAATAATAACTGTTAACATTGCTCAACAAGCCACAAATTAAAAACTACAAGAAGCACTAAAAAAAATATGGGAAATTCTTGGAAATTTACGAGCTCCGGAATCACGTGTCAACCACGCGCGTTCTCGGTTTCAGTTTCGGTTTCGGCTCAGTTCCATCCCCGAGCTCACCTCGCCCCGAACGGAACCCAATCCCATCCCGAGGACGAAGCCCTCCTAACCCAGGAGTTTCCGCAGCTGTAGATATGATGCATGACTCGGCGGAAAGCGCCGCTCCTGCTCCTGCTCCTCAAGGACTCACGTGCTAAGCGTATGCGAATTTAAATCTGTTTGCCTCTGCCACCGAATTTGAATATAAGGGAACTTGTGCCGAGGAACGGAAGAAAGCCTTTGGTCGGGCTGCGGTGCGCTGTTTGAATATAAAACACAGGGGAAGTCAGCAGCCGATGACAAACAGAAAATCCATTTTCACACAAACATTAGTTTTATTTAAATCGCACACATATCGAGGGGTTACCGGGGTTAACCGGGGTTGGGTTATCGTGTGCGAGTGCGAGTGTGTGTGTGGATGTGATATCCCCCCGGCTTCCGGTTGTCCTTGTTGACTTTTCACGCTCTTTTAAATGCTGTTAAATATTTTACCTCTTCTGCTTGTTGCTGCTTAAGCTATTTTCTTACGTAACATTAATCATGGAATTTCAACGAGCATATCTATATTTAAATATTCTTATCCTTTATATTTTCAAGCAATACTATGAGGCAGGAATTATTGTTGGAACGTGAAATCTATCTAAGGGTTTTAATTTATAGAAATAACATAATATTAATATATATGATTAGGCTAATAATAAATATAAAAAAAATAATAAATTCCTAAGCTTTTAGTGTTCTTAGTTGGCTTATGCAATTCACCGGAGCGCAACTCTCAGAATCAGTAGCCGACGATCGCTTCGTGCGTGATGATAATTTATGACATTTTCCACTGTCTGGGCTTATTTTTTACGTTTTTACAGTCATTTGTCTCTGGCAACTCCCTCGTCTGAGCCTGGCCAGTAATTACTGCAGTTGGCCCGGCTCATTGATAAGTAAAACTGTATTTTATGCAAAAACTTGGTAATTTATTAATTTATTATAGTTGTTAGGTCGCCCCGGTGGCCAATCGACCCCCAATCGCGATTCCGCTGAAGCGGAATGCAATGCGATTAACTCCGGGTTGAGTTATTGGCTGGAGCCGGAGATACGGGGCATTGCATTAATAGGTGTACTTCCCCTACTTATGATAGCACTAATGCTCACAACTTAGCCCAGTCTCTGAGATAAAGTCGCCAACAAGCAATTTTTATGGTCGAAAATCCAATTCAAATGTTTACAAATCGCTTAAACTGGGATCTCGGCTGATGAGCGGGAGGAGAAGGCTCTCAAAAAAAGACATAAAAATAAATCGCGTACAAATTGAAAATAATTTCAGATCTGATTTTCTCCTGGCAACTGGACAGAGATGTCTCCAGTGGAATTGCGGACAGGCGGGTCAACCACCACGGCGGGTGGTTGGGTGGTTCGGTGGTGGGGTGCTTTGTGGTGGAGTGGTGTCCCTTCCATTCCACTAAGTACACAAGAATGGAGCGTAAAAAATTTTTATCGTCGCGGTTTTTACGGAATGTGATCCGCGGCGATTAAGTGCGCGGCTTTTGTGTCATTGTCATGCCGTCGTCCTGGCCAAAAAGGGGCGGGGACCCGGAGTCGCTCCGGCGGTTTATTTGCAGGGAGTCCTAGTCCTCAGCCTGGAGTCCCCCTGTAATGTATTCAAATTTTTCCAAGGCGAGGCCAGTGTCAGTGCATTCATTTCATAAAATGCTTTTTTCTCTGCCACTTTTCCCCATTTTCCCGCTTTTCTTCTCTCCCAGTTTTTCCTTTTTTTTTAATTTAATCGCGGGCAAATATTTTCATTTTTTACTGAAACGCTTTTAGCTAAATGAGTGGAAATAAAATTAAATCGATATTGGTTAACGTCAAAGTTTTTTAGGGGAAACCTCAAATGACCAATTTGGGGGAAGATTAAAGGACATCTGAATGGAGTTGTGGAGGGTCTTAATGCAGGAAATTGATTTGCACAAATGATCCTTAGGGTTTCTTACTCTATACATATTAGGTTACGTATAGGTCATACATATTGAACAGATTTTAATAAGCTTTGCTTTGCATATTAATTTTTTAATTAGAAAAAAGAAAACGTATTTTCTTCGCTATGACCATTTTGCTAGTTTTAATAAGTAATACATTTAGGTAAATGCTCAGAAATTTCCCTTAGACCCTAAGAAAACCTTGAACATTAATGTTTATAAATCCCTGATAAATTCAGGGCCCTTTTCGCTTTAAAAATAATGACAAATCAGTTTGCAGATAAGGCCAGCGAAAAAGCTGCCCGAAAAAATGCGGTGGAAAATAATAATCTTAAAATTTACTTTGGCCAGCCGCCGGCTCAAGCTTAACTAATTGTAACAGATTTTTTCACAGTCATGTTGGAGGGGGAAAGGCTAAGAAAAAACGGAGGAAAAATATGGAAAAACCCTTTGGGGCGTAAACGTCTGCCTGGCATTATCCTGGCTGCGGTCGGCCAATTAGAACCCTTTGTTTGCCTTGGCCAAGACGCCGCGCACTTATCTCCATAATAAAGTCGTAACAATTAATTGAGCGACCCGAAAACGGCTACCTTCCCGGCCTGATTCAAATCCTGGGGCAGAGCCTTGAAGCCGGCCCTGAAGATTTTTCATCGTTTGACGCGTAATTAGTGCTCAAAAATTATTTGACGAGCGCCAATTAATTTAATGCTCGGCGACATGATTTCAAGTTCAACGCGTTCTCGGTTTACCTTTTCAGAGGCACTTAACCACTGGGGCATTTGTGGTTAAATGGCCTTTCATAAAGATTTGGGCGGGATAAAGTTAAGCGAAATTATTGGAGTTTTTTGAGTGCATATTGTTCTTAAAACCTACTTAAAGTTTCTTATAATAACTGTAGGAAAAAAGCCTTACGAGTGATTCAAAGTGAGCTTAAGAATACAAATTAAGGTAAATGAGGCTATATAATATTTACATTATTTTATTCTTTATACAGCATCCAAAATACAATAAAATACAATACAATAATCCCATTTTCCTTTGATTTATTAAGGTATCCTTAGATGCATTATGTTATTTGCGAAAACACAAGTCTATTAATATCAACCACACAATTATGGAATATCAATAACAGAATAAATCTCGAGGCAATCCTTCCGCCCCCTCAAGAACACAGTCTGTCATTCGGTTTTCGTAGCTATCTGCTATCCCGACCAAGACATTAGATGAATCTCTATCTCTCCCCTTGATGATTTTCGCACTCGCGCGGAATTCGTTTTGAATGAATTCAACTGTAAAGGTTAAAATTATAAATGTGCAAATGACTCATCATAAATAAAATTAATAAAAGGCACCGCGAACCTAGCCCTGTCCTCCGCTTACTTTTTTTTCCTGTCCCTGGCAGACTGCGGGGCCTTCATTGAGAAAAAGTACAACGCATCAACATAAATATTATGATAAATGGTTTGTTATAATCGTAATCCTCGGGGGGTAAGTTTCGAGTCGTGCCGCACGCATTTTTTATGCCCTTCCCCCGCCACCACCAGGCAGGAGGCAGGAGCAGGAGTAGGATGAACTGCTTCAGTTCTCGATGGAGCAACATATGGTCGCGGGGTGGATACGCGGCCTGGAGTGGATGATACAGATGGCGCTGCCAATGGATTTCCGCCTCTCAATAGCCGGGGCCAACAAAGTCAAATGGTTTTTTATTGGTTTTACCCCCAATCCTGTCTCCTGCCTTCTGTCTGCTGTCTGGTTGGAGGTATACTCACTCTCCTGGCGAGATCCTTTCGCACATCTCGCAGACACTTGCCGCCGAGTTGAACATGCTGCACGACAATTACAAACTTTTCTTGCAGTTCATTACGCCTAATTAACACTTGATGTTGAGAGTAAATTTTATTGCTTCCACTTTGTGTGTATGTAAACAGGCTAACAAAACAATTTCGGCGGAGAAGACCTCATCCTGTGACTCGTACAACTCATCCTGCGAAGGGCTTTTAGCCGAAATACGCGCCACACATTAAAATTCAGGATGCGTTGCAAACAATTTGCGGTGAACAATGATTGTGTACGAGGGAAGAGGAGGTTTAGCTAGGAACAAGGATACAAATTATTAGCCCTGCCAGAAAAATGAATTCCAAATTGAGGCTTTAAATAGAATATATAAAGAGATGATCAGCAGGGAGTTATTTCATGTAAGTTTAATGTTATTGTACCTTGTTAATAATCTTTAGTTTAAATAAAACTAATTTTCTACCAAAGATCTGCTGGATAAGATCGTTTACCTCTCGACAAGGAATTAATTTGACAACATTAACAAATTAAACTGTTAAGCTAACACAAGCGCACCGGCCCTCTACACTGGCCGAGATAAACAAACGGACACATACAACATCATTTGTAATCCATATCGCTCAGCATGTCGTCCCTTCGGCTCACCTCCCCCGACTCCACACATTCCCTGGGATATCTATATACACACGGAGTGAGTGGGAGCGAGTGAAAGATGTATTGACCCTTCAACGGCGCTTTGGTATGCTTCACGCTATTTATTGGCTCACTTTCACTCCGGGAACCCTGGCACCCAGGAACCAGGGAACCAGAGACCCGTACTCGGACCCGGAGAAAGATTTGCCAGCTCTCTCCCCTCTGGGGAATTCCTCGCTGTTTCAACTGGCCACGTGTTGGGATTTGGCGGTTAAACACACACTTACACACACTTTCCAGGGGATTAGTGCTGCTCATTTGTCAACAGGATGTGTGTGGTTGGTTGGTGGGTGAGTGTGTGGTCAATATTAATTGGCATTGTATTAGTTTAAGTCAGTGAGTGCACCATCTCTCTCTCACATAATCATTTGCATTTGTCATCCGCTGAGGGGTGGAACTTCAACTTAAGCAACGTCGAGAGTTCATTGCAAAATATTCATTTAAACCTCTTAAGATATTTTCCTTAAAATGGAGAAGTATTAATACCATGTGTCTGGTTATCGGAACTTAAACATTCATTCATTTGTATTTAAACTAAAACTTAATTTAAGAAAAATCAAAATTATTTAAATTATGTTTTTCATGTGAATAATAAAAGTAATATATAATTTATTTTTCTGAGCGCAATATTTTTAGATTCTTAAGTTTCTTATTAAATTATTAAATTTAAAAATCTTGTTGAATGCTGAATAATTTATTGTTTTATGTGTCACGGATTCAATATAAAATATATATTTTATTTTATAGTTACAGGTTATTCTTTTAGAGGGTTAACATTTACGTTTAAGCTGCTAAGCCTATCCCATTCAAATTTCCGTTGCTCGCCTTGTGTCCGATAAAAGTGATTAATTGAAACCCCTTCCCAGTATAATCCCCTCCTACCCCATCGCCCCGGTATATCCCTGGGCTACTCAATGGGGAAATGGCGAATGGGAGGCACAGCTTTAAAATGGTGCAGCAGCAGCAGCAGACACGAAATACTCGTATGTATTTTTTGTGCTACAAAATCGCCGGAGGCCCGAAGGCTTGCAATTGTAACGTGCAACGCGCAACACGGCATTCCCATCCCCTTGGCGTCCTTTGCCCCCTCGATCGAAGGCAAAAAAAAAAAGGGGGACAGGAAAAAATATTTTGACAAATGAACCTAAATAACAGGTTGCAATCGCTCAGAGGAAAGGGGTTCGGGCCCAGGTTCGGGTTTTGGGTACTGGGTGCTGGACAGGAAAACGTATGGTCGGACAACCTTGATACCTCATTTATTTTAAATGCGACTGCCTCGATCCCTGGCCCAGCTGTAGTTTTCTCGAGTCTTTCCCCCACTCCCTCTTCCCGTCGTCGCTTTTTCGTATTTCTTGCGCAAATGAAATCGACACATTCGACTCGAGTCGAAGCGAAGGGAAATAAATGAAACATTTCCAGCGCGGCGGAGCACTCTGCTCTCGAAAATTGTTACAAATGATCGCAAATAACAGATCTTTGCCGGCACAAACCGAGCTGTCCATCAAAGGAGCCGAACCCTCGCCAGTGCGTGATCGAGTGGGAAAGGGAGCGGGACGGCAGATAGGGTTCTGGGCTGGTTTTCTGGACGGGAAGTCGGGTTTGGAGTCGAAGCCGAAGACGAAGTCGGAGTTGCGAAGGCGCCGCCATGCTGCGCCTCATTTGATGCAAGGTAAATTGCATTGATTTCTTGATTAATGACAGTTTCGCATTGCTCTCGTTTACACAGGGAGAAATAGGTCAGTTACGGGATAATAAATAAATATTTTCGTCGAATTTAAACGTGTAAAATTAACTAAGAATTCGGATTTCCTTCAACTTCGCACGAATAATCACATAACGCACATCCAGTTTCCCTCAGTGTATCGTATCTCTGAACTTACCCTGATTGTTGTTGTTGCTGCTCTTGCGGGATGTCTTCTTCTCCTTCATCCAGGGATACTCCGGCACCGAGTCCATGCCATCCGGCGTTTGAGGGACAACGCCGACCGGATATCCGACGCCGACCCCGCCAACATTGACATTAACATTGACGCCCACTCCTCCTCCGATGGCGCCGGCACCAACAGGTGTGCCGATTTTGGGACTCTCCGGGCTCAGATGATTGAGGAACTCGGCCATCGATGGCTGCGAGTTGATGAATCCACCCTCAGAGGCCGCCATCCAGTAGGCCGTATCCGCGGCCCTTTTATCACAGTTCGGAGCCATCTTGTTGACCAGCATTACCGCCGGCACTGGTGGTGCTCCCTGCTGGCCAACACCAGGCTGTCCGACACCCACTCCGCCGGGGCCACCGACTCCGCCACATCCACCACCCACTGGGAGCGAGGTCTGGCCGGTTTGCACCTGCAGCGGATTGAGCGGCGATTCCGATTTGATCTGCGTGCCCATTGGGGTCGTGTCCAGGGTGCTGCAGACTTCTTGCATAGCTCCGGATTATATTTTCTTGACTTTTTTTTTGTTCTATCTGAGTTATGGAGGAGCTTTAAATAACCCTTTACTTGGGGATCTGCAACGAGAAGCCATTACAATAAGTCTTTTAAAATCAAATACCATTCAGAGCAATAATTGCTTAATTAATTAATGAATTTTTTATATTCAGCACTTATTTGAATTCTAAGAAAATTAGTTACATTTAGAAAACAAACTAATCGTTTCAATTCGGGTTAAAAATCATTATATTTCCAAAAGGATTAGACTTAAACTTATAAATATTACGTTTCGGCATTCTCGCAATAAGAAGATAACGCATGAAATATTATTATATTATTTTACTATGATTTTCGAAAAAATATAATTGTTCTTTTAAGTAATTAGGTAATATACCAAGCTTTAACAAGTTTATAAAATGCGTTTACTTTACTGGTGTAAGCAAATGGTCCCTAATTTATATTTGTCCAAATATATTTAAACTATTAATGAAGTATTTTCAAGGAATTACAAAGCAAGTTTATCTGAAGAAAATTGTAATTCTTTTTGTGAATTTATTTAGCTTGGACTCTTTTCATTTAAAGTAAATCTTGTTATTTAAATATGAAGAGTATATAAAAATTAACTCTGTAAACAAAAATTCAATAGATTTCGTACCATAGCAAATTGATCATCAACAGATCTTTTTATTCCGCATTATTGTTTAAGTTCTTTCGTTTTCACTTTAGTTTTTTTGCGAAATTTTCACCACTATCACTTTAATCGCAATTTTCACTATTGTCTCCACTTGCTCACTGTAACTGTTGTGGCTTAACCCTTTTTTTTTTTTTGCTTAACCGTCACAACTTTCGCGATGCGGGTTTTGCGTAGAACTTTAGTGTGTCAGGGCTTATCTAGGGGCCGCCAAAAGAGGCGACAACCGCGACGAGAACGAGGGAACCAGATGTAATATAAATATGGCCACCGTTGTGTTTACTCAACCGTCAAGTGCGGCGACAGTTCGGGGTTTGTTTTCGCTCTTTTGCGTGTTCAGTGCGACACACGCCTTTTGGCAGCCATGGCGACGCGAAAAGGCCAAAACAGAGCGGCGACCGACGAAACTGTGGCGATAACGGCGATAATGTCAGCTGCACACGGTGCGTATGCGTAATGTGTAGAGTTTGGAGACTTTCGAGGCTGCGATCACTGCAATGGCCACACACACACTCGCACACAAGCACTCCCGAGCAATGCAATTTGTCTCAGATAGTTTTCTCCACTTCACACACACACACTAGCTGTCTCGTTTTCGCGTTTAGGAGGTGCGCACAACCGGTTTTTCAGGGGTTCCTAAGGTTGTTTTTATGCGAATGCACCAGCACTTTGCAGTTATCTTGGATTATTTTATGCATTTATTATTATTTGGTATTTGTTTAGGGATTCTTGTTGCTTTAACTAAGCAGAGCTTAGTTATATTTAGTCACGGAAACGCGAACAGGGCGAGAGCCAGAGCGAGACGGAGAGCTTCTGGGGAGCTTCTCGTGCGGATACCCGAGAGCCGTGGACACAGAGCTAGACCAACCAACAACCACTCCATCCAATAGCACCGAACGCACTAAATTGGGATTTCGGTCGGGCCCAGTGGCAAGGAGTGGCCTAAGCGACAGCCACCGCCGTCCATCACTCTTTTTTCCGGCGCGGCACATGCGCGCTGGCCGACTGGAAACTGGTTACCATGGCCATTACCGGGGGGTGGAGTTGACGCACACCGGCGCACAAGTCTCCGGCTCTGCGATTGGTCGACCGCCGCGCCACTTTGTATCTTTGCGGTCGTGTCGCCCGGCTGCCGCTGTATCTTTCGGATGTCATTTCCGCAGGCAGCGGCTCGCTTCTCTTGCCTCACTCGCTTTTTTTCCACTTCCAACGCGAACGTGTTGCTTGTGACGGAATTTATTTGGTTTTTGTTATTTACACATTCCGCAGCGGCGGCGGAAAAATGTGGGGAAAAAGCCACCGCATCGCAGCGAGTTTCTTCTCTCTCTCGGCGCTTTTTTGGCTTTCGGGTATTTTTGACATTTCGCTTTGCTCATCGCTCTTTTTGTTTTGAGCGTCTCTTCTCTTGTCTAACCATCACGTTGTCAATCTTGGTGGCATTGCTTTTGGCCCGCTTTTTGCCTTTTGCCCAGTTTGTTCTCCCCTCTTGAGCCCCCGCGCCCCGTGCTTTCGACGCCCTGCTTTTTGCTGCGTTTTCCAATCCACTCGATGCAGTCGGCGGCAAAAGTTTCGCAATTAAGTGCGGATTTTAATGCACACCGAATGTCAGCACAGGTGTAAAAATTTTGCTACATTTATTGCCACAATCGGTGGGCCGGACAGTGGCTTAACAGCTTTTAAGGGGGCTATAAGAGTAGATATCATCGATATGATAATATGAGGAACTATTATAAAGAAATATAATTTTGTTGATTAAATAAATTTTTAGCTCTTGGGGTACATTTTATATTTTTCCATTTATTACAAAACTTAATAGTTTGAGAAACGAGCACAACATATTTTTGTACAATTATTTTCGGCATATCTACAAATTTGGTACATTTTCTTTAGATCAAAACTTAAAAATCTAATAGGTTTTGTATAAAGTCATAATCCACATCCAAATATTCATCGGGTGCAGTGGAACCAGATGCCGAACTATTTGAGTCCCAGCAAAAGTT
Source organism: Drosophila ogumai (assembly GCA_018904815.1). Taxonomy (NCBI): domain Eukaryota; kingdom Metazoa; phylum Arthropoda; class Insecta; order Diptera; family Drosophilidae; genus Drosophila; species Drosophila ogumai. The sequence goes on along the minus strand of JAEIIJ010019917.1, from coordinate 1,200 downwards.
CTGAATCGTTGGCTGTTCTTGGCAGTAAGAAGTCAACTGAGGTTCTGTCACACTCGGCGTAGAAACGAAGGAGGTCTCAAGACCCAGCCAATGACTCGCCCAATTGGGATCGAATTCATTGAAAGGCACTTGAGGCAGATCCATAGGAGAGGGACAGAACTCTTGGAGGTAGTCGTAGTCCTGGTAGGGAGGTGTGATTTGACCCTGGTCCAGAACTGGCAGAGGATCCTGCGTAGGGGGAGCGCACATCTCCACATTGGTATTTACATACTGCAGAAGGCGCTCCACGATCAGGTTGTCCTCCAAGGAGTCCTCGCTCGATTGAGAGACACTCGAGTTAGTCACTGGGACCACTCCCTTGATCGCCTGCTTACTGGCCGACTTCTTCAGCTTCATGCGGCGATTCTGGAACCAGATCTTAACTTGTCTCTCGGTCAAACCCAAACGCTGGGCAATCTCAATTCGACGGGTGCGGGCTAAATACTTGTTGAGATGGAACTCCCTCTCGAGTTCGATCAACTGATGGCTAGTAAAGGCCGTTCGCGATCTCTTAGACTTTTCCAGAGACTTTGATGGAGCCAAGGGAGCTGACTCCCAGTTTAGATCGGCACAGGGGTACATCTAAGAAAGACAGAGTATATCTTAGTTTCATTTAAATTAGATTACGCGTTTTGCTTAACTTACCTCAAAATTGCTGACTGAAGAGCTGTCCACAAAATGGTTTTCTTCTTTGAAGGAGATCATTTTTGCAGGAGAGTATTTTCGTTTGCTTCTGTTCGCTAACAGTTGTGTTTTTTAACTAGATGCCATCGAAGTCGTCTCATTTGCTTATATACCAACGCCTTAGGTACCGGAGCGGATCGGATTGGCCTTGGTTCCTACCTGTCCCGCCTGTGACATTTCGGAATTGGCAGCCGGCTGGTCTGGCCTGGTCTGGTAGTTGTCGCGTCTTGGCCAGCAGGGCTTAGGGACAGGCCACAGTGCAGGCTCCAGGATAACGTCACCTGAAGTGGCGTGAGTCCTGATTGCGTCTTGTTTACTTAATTATTAGTCAGTCGCTGCCGTAAAGTTCTGAGACCTTTCCAGTACGTCTGTCAAGAAGTACATCTATGAAATGTGTTAGGAAAACTATTTTACTTACATATAATTCATTTATATAATATATATATTGTATAAATGTATACATATTAATATAAAAAT
>JAEIIJ010019916.1:0-10136 GCA_018904815.1 Drosophila ogumai | reverse complement strand
TCTGCAAGGGTATACAAACTTCGGCGTGCCGAAGTTAGCTTCCTTTCTTGTTTTTTATATGAAATCAGATCTTATTTACAAAAGAAAAAAATAGTTTACTCAGTGGTCTATCGATTTTTATTCCACACCACCACAAGATCATTATGGCACGTAGTTATTTTATAAAAAATTTATTTCTGCTCCCACCTCAGAGTTGACAACAAAATTTTTGCCGTGTCAACAAGTTTTCTCGTTTTGGCGATAGGTCGATAAGTCCATCACAAAAAGATATCACCAAGCTTTCCATATTGTTGATGGAACGAAACAGCCAGTTAAAAATACTTAAAAAATATAAACGAATATAATGTATTCTTAACTTAAAAGGAGCGCCAAAATTGTTGTTTTTAAATAATGCAATTTAATTTGATTACTTAAATGGTAGAAATTCACAAAGTAATTAATTGATGCCACCGGAATTAAAACTGTGACTAGATTTGCTTACCTCCAGCAATTTTTGCCTTTTGCTGGCTTCGAAATAAGCAATTGTAAAGGCAAATAAAAGGCAGTTTTTCATGTTGTTTTCTTGTTGTCTCGCCTTTTTCGCAATGGGGAAGTGCTCCTACGACGACTGCGTCGACTCATCGACAGCCGGTGCCGATTCATCGACTTTGAACCGATGGAGCCAATGCAGGAGATTGTCTCAGAGGAACTGGCTAGGGAGTTGGGCTGCCAGACGAGTTTCTACAACAGCGGACATGACAGCCGATACATGGTCGCCTACCGGCCAGGCTTTAAGCCCAATACCTTAGAGGTGCGGGCTCGCCGAATGTGCCAAAAGGACGAGGACTAAGAGATCTACCCCGTGGAGGAGGAGGATGAGTGCCGGCTGGAGCCAATGTTCTTTTGGGATGGCAACCTCCACTGGCATCAGCCCATGGAGTTTGAGGATCGCAAAAAAGCGGCAGACCCTGATCAGAATTCAGTTTCCTTGGGTCGCAAAATCCTCGAGGAGTTGAACCGAGACTACGAACTGAAACGAACGCCACTAAGCAGGAATGTGGATCGGAAGAGGAAGCCATAAATACCTGAGCAGGAATGTGGATCAGAAGAGGAAGCCATAAATACCTATTGCTTATGTTTATATAATAAATAATCTTGAATCTACTATTATTATAATTTAGATACTCCTACAGGTGGCTCGAACTTAGCTCATTCTGAGATTGAATTCCGCAACTTAGAGTATTGTGAATAAATAGGTGATCATTAGGGATTTACGAGGACCTTCTGGGAACCCCATCTTCTAGGATCGAATGCTAATAAAACCGTCTGCCTTCGGCGCCAACTCACATAATTCAATTACATCCGATGCAGACTCATAAAACTAAATCAAAGGAAAACAAAGCGCCACGCTTCATTTACTTTAGTACAACTCCTCGGCGGGGAGCAGGAGCTGCCGGGACTGCCGACCATCCCCCAATCCCCTCATTCGGTGGAGAGACACATCCAACTGGCTAAGAGCAATAAAAGCGTTTGCCAAAGAAATTCTCCTCTGGCCTTATCCCGGTTTCCCGGTTTCCCTCTTCCCCCGGCAAGTATCCTTCGTGTTGCGAGTCCGCTTATCCTCTTTGGCCGCCACCCAACGCCGGGCTGACAGTTGACGGCAATGGCTGGCGTGGTCTGAGCCAGCCTCCAGAACCAGACTCGTCTGCTGGCCATGAAAGTTTCCCGTCACTTCCGACATCCTCGGGGCGATGCTACTTTGCATGGGAAGCGGCAAACAATTTCCCTTCGACGGAAAGTTGGCTGCGACTTTGATTCTAGTTTGGGCCCGGCAATAATAATATCGCAGAATGTGATTGTCGTGACTGATTGCGCCGGTCCTGCAAAAGTTGGCAGCGATTTCTTGCAGTGCACTTAACTTTATTGTCCGCCAGTTGAGTCGAGTTGAGTTGCCCTTGTGGCGTCGGATTTGAGTTAGTGCCAGGCATCATCAGGCATAAAGTGTTGGCGCATTATTATCTTTCGGACTTCATAACTTCTGGCCATAAAGTCCTGATTGGACGCCGGCGAGTGCCAAGACAAGTTGAGTTTTCCCTTCTTTCAAATAACATTTGGGAAGCCACAGGCGTCGCAGTGCCGCCTCCTTCATTATTTTCACATTTATCGAGCTAATTAACAGTTGGACAGTACGTGAGGCCAACGCCTCCAAACGAAAAGTATTTAAACTGGAAATGTTTCAGCACAAAGGAGCGGCAGAGCAGACTGACAGCGAGTGTTGAAGGAAGCCCAGCGAATGGTTCGACAGGCGTTCAGGAAATGAAAGGGGAAGCCCCCAGAAAGGCAGGAGATTGCCTCGAAGACGTTTGATTTGACAGCCCAGCAATTCAAGGATTGCAGCTGCACTCGAACGGAGCTCTTACTGGTGGTCAGTGCACAAGACTGCATTCTTTTTCTCCCCTTACAATGTCCTGCGAGTGTCTGCCAACTCCCAAAGTGCTTCCTTATTCTCTGATCCTGGCGCCGTCTGAGTCTCGGTTTCAGCATCCGACTTGGGTTTTTATGACGGCGCAACAATCTGCAGGCTGTCAGGATTACTTTCATGCGGCAATTTGTTGGCCAGTCGGCAACTTTGGCCACATCCCGCTGTCCAGCCAGTTGGAGGAGGGCTGCCTTGCCCTTATCCCTTCAGAGAGCTTCTGCTGGCTTCTGCCCTTCCCTGGTCACGTGCCCATTTTGTTTACATGCCGCATTAAGGGGATTCCATTCCGTTTAGTTTTCACTCGCTGTGTTTCGTTACGTTTTATTGCGATTTGATTCCATTTTCCTTTTGCCACACACACAGACTCTCCTTTCCACTTCCTATATATATGCATCTTCCGAGTGCTAAGTCCGTGCCACAGATCAACGCATATTTGTTTTTACTCTCGCATTATTATCCTTATCCCACCCACCCTTTTTTTCTGTCTGGGATTCCCCGATGGGGTTGGTGTGAACTTTGGCACTCTGCTGCAGCTTTTACTCCGGTTTATCCCCCGTCGTCCTGCAACTCCTGCAACAATTTAGTGCTCTTACACTTTGTTCTGCCATTGCCACCGCCACCGCCACTTGTGTTTCCACTTCCACTTCCTCCTCGGCCATTTACTGTGTTGTGGCTTCTTATTGTGTTCTATATCCGCCTTGGCAATGCCATTTGTTGCATCGAGGGTTGACTGGCTTAACCTTTCCTGTTCCTGTGTTCCACCAGCTTTTTTCGCCCGCATTTTCTAGCATTTCCCAGCACTCATTACTCAAGGACTCGGCGAGAGAGCGTGCGGATAAATCGAGACCTGGAGCTGGAGCTGGAGCTCGTGTTTGCCTCGCTGATAAGTGCACGGCTGGGGGATTAGTGGTCTCGGTCTCTTATCAGTCGGTATTGGCGTAGTTCAACCTGGGGATTCCCGGCGAATCGGGACTTTATCGCTGGCAATTTACTTGCTGGCAGCTTAATGGTTACCACCGTGGCACGTGCTCCACGTGCGAACAGCTCCGAGCTTCTGAGATTACGGAATGGAATATGGGAGATGGGGTTGACTGCTGACTGGCGTCGGGTTAGCCATGAAAATTTCAATTATTTTCAGAGGCCTTGTTATGATTTGTAATTGGTTTTCTTTCGTTTCGCTTTGGTTCGCTCGCTTTGCCACTTTTTAGAGCGTGTCCTGTCCCTTCGTTTAATTAAAAGTTCGAGCGTATCGGCCAAGTTGGCGGGCCTAAAAGTTGCCACTTTTTTCGTGCTCGCTGCTGGTGGTAATGAGGCATTCTCTCCGATCTAATGGCGAACTAATCAACCTTTTTTAATTGAATTCCTGCAGCCAGAGTCCTGGGAGCTGTCGTGTCCAGGGTCCTGGGGGGACAAATCAACGAAAGTTATTTCATTAAAAAATTTTAATTGACATTCGTTCTTCCAGCAAATTAAGCTTTGTGTCGTAAAAATGTTTGCCCCTCTCGGCGTCGGCCCGGCGACCATCTGTCAGCCGGACAGGACCTGTGCCAGGACCTTCTCTCTTTGCTCTGTCCCGTCCCCACCCCGAAAACTGTCGCTGCAAATGAATCAGGCTGACGGAGCTCATATATATTTCTATTTCTTCTGCTTTTTTCACTCGGACTTCAGTCCTCTCCCCTTGGTCTTTATAGATATTTTGATGTAATTACTGCGACAAGTTGCCCAATTTGCTTAGTTCGGAGTTCGTTTTATTTAATTAGTTTGGAGATTGTTTGTGCCGGCTCCTTGGGCTCCCAGTTCCCACTCCTCTGATTTTTCTGCTGATTTTTCGCAGCTGCCAACAGGAAATTGCCCCGTTTCGTCGGCTTTTGAGTGACAAATTGAATTTGCTGTGACAAAATGGGGCTACTTGACATGGCGACCGTACATCAAGTCCATGGGATATAGTACGAGTATATGGGATATATAGCCCACACACTCTCTGGAGCAATTAGAAGAGCGATGGCTCCCTTTATCATTCTTCTTTTTTTTCATCCCCCTTTCAGTTTGTTGCATTGTTTTCCACAAAAACCCACTAGGGGCGGATAACGCCCTTGTTTATCTACTGTTTCTGGGCAACATGCCCCAAATGCAACCGAAAAGTCCTCTTGAGGATATTTAGGACCCTGCACCAGTTTTACACTGACAGCAATGGGCGAAGGATATGCAAATCGGAACTAGTTCCGGATAAACTTTAAAATAATGATTAATAACAAAATAATTTAATTTAATGAGGGTTAGCTTTAGCTTATTCTGAACTCTGTAAAGTTAAAATATATTACTCTCACACATTTTAAAAGGAAACAATTAAATTTTCCTTCTACATATTATTTCTAAAATATGTTGTAAAATTAAGAAAATTACTTGTACTAACTATATTTTTATTATTTTAATATTTAAATTTAAACTATTACAAAACACTTCGCTTACTACATACAAATTAAGAATTTATTCGGAGTTACGAATCATGAAATCAACTAAATAAATAATGAATAAATTAAATTTAATATTTCTGTTAAAAAAAAAAATAAGCAATATCTAAAATATTAAGTTAAGCTTGGCTTCCCCGTACGTAACGGGTTATTATAAATAAACACACAAAACAATAAAAGAAAACCTCTTTAAGCACTTCAAGTCGCTGTATATATATTTAAGATTTCATAAAATAAAAATAAATAAAAATAATAAATTTTTAAGCGCCCTAGATTTTAAAGGGCCTTTTATATTTATGGAGTCAAGTCGCTGTAAGATTTCATTAAAGTGATACAAAATAAAAATAAAAATTGTAAGTTACATTTTTAAGGTTTTTAAAGCGCCCTAGTGTAATGCCTTTAATACTTATGATTAATAAACACACAACATTTTCAATAAAACCTTTTTTATCAACTCCCATTCCCTGAATATATGTATATTGTAGATTTCATTGAAAATATTTCAAACAAAGCACACATAGCGGAACTAGTTCCGCTTCATTTCCGGCCAACGCCAGGAGCCGAAAAACTCAACACGACATCGAGTGCAATCATAAACAAGCGCTGCGCCAACAACAACCACATTTATCGCTGGCCATTTGCAAAAAAATGCGCAACAGTTGCATGTGGCAGGCGGCAAATAGCAGCAGCAGCAGCAACAACACAAAACAAACAATTGTCCTTTCCCCTGCCCTAAAATCCAACCCATAATCCCCCTTCGATGGCCAAACTTAGTGCCGGCATTTCGGCAGAGAGCCGCTCGCACTTCTCGGCGGGAATAATTGCGCATGTGCCCACAGTGGAGTCCGAGGATTCTTCGTGGCCAAGGAAGTGGCTTCAAAGACTCGAGTCCAAAGGACTTTAGTCAGTCGCTCGACACTTTTCGAAACACTCGGTCGCCGAGGACTTCCACCGCCGGAAGTTGTCAACTGTCGTTCGCCGCGAGTGCCGCAGTGTGTGTGCGTGTGTGTAAAACGCGAAATACTCCGTCCAACCCAACAACAACAAGAAAATAAAACAACAAAAAGAAGTGAAGCCGCAGCTCCTGCAGGACCCGCCAGCCGCAAAACCGAATCATTAATAAAGAAAAGCCCAGCCGTCGACATTATTGTTTCGCGGTCGCCTCGTGTTGACACGGCTTAAATGGGGCATTAAGTGCTCCGCAGTGCTCATATATTGTATATATTTCGTGCTAATCTGAAGTGCAAAACTCGCCTGTCCGATTGGGGCGCAAAAAAGGATTAATCTCCGGAGTCCCCGGCATCATCGCATCGGACGCAAAGCTGATTGCCTCTCCCCTGCCCTATACGTAAGCATTTAATGTGTTTTGCTCGGCCTGACCGATTTCAACACCCGCTTGAACCCGTCACACGGGATCACACCCATTTCAAACTCTCGACCGGAACTAAATAAATAATTGTGCGGAGTCCCCCACGTCCATATACCCACTACATATATGGGGTGTGGGTTCTGTTCTTTTTTTGGTTGCTTTTTTATGGTGTCACATTGCGTGACTCGGTGAACTTGCGAGGGCGGACTGACACTAATTGCAATGTGTGAGAATAAGGGCCTGCTCCTTGGGGCGCCAAAAAGTAGGCAATAAAAAAGTAATGCAAACTCTGCTAGAGCAAATGAACAGCCAACAAAAAAACTACAAAAATTAACACTTAAAGAAGTGGCTATAAGTGGTGACGAATAGAGGATACCCACTTTTAAAGAATTTTTAACATATCTAGGTGTGTTTTTTAAGAATAATTAATTTCTAAAGTGGTTAAGACTTAGATACATATTCGTCTTAATATAATTATCTGCAGCAATTTGACTTAAGGCTTAATCTTTAAATGTAAAAATAGTATACGCTTTTTTATAAATTGTTATTTTATGTATAAACTTTCTTATAAACAAAGAAAGGGTTTGACTGATGGACAAACCTAACAGATAAAGGGTAAACATGCCCTAAAAATTACGGCCAAAATCACGGACAAATTGATAAAAATTAACAGAAAAAACACTCTGAAAATTAAAGGGACAAATTAACGAAAAACCAGACAGACAGTTTATGAAAAAATGTTGCTGGATTGCAGGCGGATATGCTGAGGGACAGACTTAGAGTCAAATAACGAACAAACTAACGGACAAATTGGATAAGTCGCAGACCAAAAGGTGCATTTACTAAAGTATTGATTAACATACTAAGCAACAAATTAATGGACAAATAATAGGGGAAACTTGCAAACAAACTGGCGGACAAACTAACAGACAAACCAACAGGCAAACTAAAACAATTTTACCAACTAGACCGACTTGGCTGATTAAGAATATATACCGTATATTTTGTGTGATAAACGTGGCTCAATCTCCTCCTGTCTATAGTTGAATATATACCCATATACCCACAACTGCTTCCCTTTGCCCTGCAATCTCTCCTCCCAGTTAATATACCCCAAAAACTCTATTTGCACCGTGGCTAAATGGAGAAGAATAAAGCACAAAATGCAAATCTCTCGTTGCGCTTGGCCAGCTCTGAATGGGGCTGGCCCGACACTTAGCACCCCCAACTCCCAGCACCCCATCTGCCAACCCCTAACGAACTACCTCCCGCCACCTCCACCCTTCGAGGCAGCACTCAGTGCACGCCAACGCCTCGACACGACAGGCTAACGTCCACGTTGATTGAATGCCTAAGTGCTCCTCTACCAACAACAAAGCCGGCTCAAAGTGAAACTAAAAGTTGGCTGTAAGTGTGGGCCACAGTTTCCTTTTTAGCCCTGCTCTTTTTTATGCCCCAGTCTCAGCCTGATTAGGGGTCTTTGCCTGAAATATGCATAGATTAGGCACGCTTTTAGCGCTCGACTGCGGGATACTCGGCTTGATGTTTCAATTAGGGGCATAAAGCTGAAAAGGAGAACGGGCCTGGACACGGTCTCTGACCCAGATAGCCGGCTCAGATGTCGTCGTCCCCCAAGCCAAGTCCTTCAGATTTCCCGCCTGCGCCGGGCAAAATATCATTTTAATAACCGAAATGACAGCCATAAATCAATGATTATTGCCCATTGTCTGGGGCAAGGGGACAGACTGTGGGTCCTTGTCGTTGTCGTTTCGGCTGCCCTCGTCACTCGAGGGGCTTTAAACCGAGGGGCTGGCTGTCGTGGAGATACTTTTACGGAGGAGATAAAAGTCGCATCCCCTTCCATTCCATGCCTCGTGCTGGGTGTCGTCGCTTAGCTCGGATCCTGTCACTTGACACCATAAATTTACGCCACATAATATTGAAAATTCCCATCAGACAACCGCACGGTGTTGAGTTAAACTCGTAAAACGTAATTGAGGTTGTATTTCATGTTAAATGGCTGGCTGGCTGGCCACCCAGAGCAGCGGCCTAGGTGCAGAGGATCTGGCGGCGACTGTAAACTGGATATGTGAGCTGGTCATTATGGGGTTATTTACTAGGCACTGGCTTGCATGCAGAGGAGCATCCTTAAAAGCTTTCATTTGGTTGTGGTGGGGACTAGAGAGGGGCAAAGGCAGGCCCACGGGGCTAGTGGTTATCCTGGTGCTTACTTTTCAACAGAAGCTCTGTGGCTTTCCGCAGAAAATCAGAGTTTTCTCTTTATTCCTTCGAATTAAACGGAATGTGAGAAAAAGAAGCGAGGAAAAATAGAGCAGTTTACTGTTTGTAATTAATATTTTAAAGGTTTTTGTGAAAGGATTTCTTGTTATACTTAAAATAAAGCTAAGATATGGCTTGCTGCAAGCTTTTGTTAACAGTAATAAAGGCTTTAATAGACTTAAATAAGTTGCCATACATTAAATAGAATTCAAAATAGATAACTAAAAATATTAACAAATCAGACACATTATATTTAAATGGTTTAACTGTCATACAAGCCTCATGTAGTCAGTTTTCTAAAAAGCTACCCATTTTTTCGATACACTTATTTAAATGTGTTCTTCATTCATATTTCATAAATACTCGTTTCAACTGCCATTTAAATGCACTTGACCCTCTTCGCTATAAAAACATCACCCATGTGGAAATGATTTAATGAACAGAAGAGACAGGCTTAAAAAATACATATTATTTCTTTTATTGGTAATTAGGGAAATCATCGATTGGAATATCAATTATTTTCCTAGTTTCCAGGGCAGGCAATAATTGCGAAAGTAATTAGAAAAGCCCCAAACACTAAGTGGAAACTGTCATCATGCGAAATCGCACAAATTGTGAATTTAATGGCTTGGCCGGGGCCCGAACGACCCAACATTCTACCACGAACAAGTGTGTCTTTCATTACGGGTCCGGTCCTTTCGGCCAAATATATATTTACTACACATGTTTTTGGGGTCGAAATCGTTTGTTCAGTGGAGCGCAGCGCCGAAATGTAACAAAATGGAACAAATCGAGCCGGCTCCCCCTCATCCTCCCCTCTCGCCGTAATGTAAATTAATTGCCTGCACAAATTAGCCAGGCCCAGGAACATTTTGGACATTACGAGGGGGACCCCTGTGCAATTCCAAATCCCAATTGTTGCCACACAACATCCGCCAAATAACAATTCGCTATTAAATATACAACAGCGAGCAGGTAATGTCAGGTAAACAGAGCGGGCAACTGTCGCTCGTTACTTTTAATCAGTTATCAAAATTTATGGGCTACAATTTGTCCGGTCAGCTAGTGGTCCATTTTCCCTCATGCGGAGTTCATTTTCAAATATTTACGGCAATTAAATGGAGTTTGGCTCTGCACTTGCAAAAATATATAGGTATTTAAAGTATAACAAAACTTAGACGTTTAGTAAAGACATCTTGAAGTTTAAAAATAACCTAGAACTTATAAAATTAAATAGTAAACTTCCTTTAAATTTTGAGTATAATATTTCCCATATTTCAAACTAATTTCCCTATTTTTCTGCAAGTGCTTCTGGCATTTAAAGCTAATGAGAACGGAAATTCGATATTTTGTTTGGAGCGGAAAAACTATTCGCATTTGATCCCAACCGAAGGCCGCGGGCCAAACTAAATTTGAGTTTCAGTTTACTGAAAACGTTGGCCACTCGAATTACCCAAATGCGAGATGTGTTTTTGCTCACCATTTTCTGTTTTCTGTTTACTGTTTTTATACCCTTGCAGGGTATTATAATTTCAGTCAGAAGTTTGCAACGCAGTGA
>JAEIIJ010019915.1:0-82505 GCA_018904815.1 Drosophila ogumai | reverse complement strand
ACATAATTTGAATTGTTTTCATGTTTTGTCTGATTGTATGTTATGTCAAGACTCGGTCAGCTGTCAAATTTTTGGAGATACTATCTCAAATCCACTCGAGTCTTTTTGGTGTTACCTTAACCTTATATTTTATCTTATATTTCACAAATGATTTGAATAAATTCTTAAAGTTTTCGCTCTCTTGAGGGCGCTCTCTTTCAGTAGCGAATAAGAGGGTTTTTTTTCAGCTGCACTCTAAAAGAGCTTTAAAAGAAACAAAAGGAGCCTTCACATCATTGAGACAGCTTACTCTTTTAAGTTTCTTCTTGTGTGGTCTTGGGAGAGCATTCGATAGTGAGAAGTCACAGGATATGAATGCCAAAGAAAATTATTTGTTTACATTATTCCTATAAATACTTGTAGTACAATCTAATGATCCTTATGAACAAACAAAAAAAAAAAGAAAATGAAATGTACTATAGTTGTTAATTTGTTTAATGATTGCTTGATAGCCGATAACATCCCGTGTTTGTTTGTGTGTATGTTTGTGTTAGTCATTAATAATTGGATAAAAAGCAATGCTTTATTAATAATGGGTTCTGATAAATTCCGATAAGATGTGGGCCAGGTTATAAATGGTCTAATCCCAGAATTGCCGATGTGCAATAATGTAGGCAACTCGGCTCCTACTGCTTGTCTTTAGCGTATCTTGGTCCTGGGCCCTGGACTACGAACTGTTAATCGAGGATCCAGACATATTCTCGCGCTGTACCGGGGGATCGCTTGACTCACTTACCTTCTAGGAGGCGTTCGATCTCGACGATCTCTCAATGGTCATGGAAAATGATATCATTCACATGTCCGGCAACGTAACTGTCAGATGGGAAACAGAGACCACCGATCCGATTGTGGTAGGCACGCAGATGGAGTACTCTGACGTTAAGCCCTAACACTAACATGCTTGCAGTTAAGGTTACACCTTCTCCAGTTTTATCGCGGAACCTGGTACCCCACTGTTTTCTCTATAAGCACCCAGGACTTTTGCGGCGTAATGTACGATAAAAATCAGTATTGGTTTAAGTACTGGAGCACCTACATATCCAATAGCAAGGACGTCAAACACCAGTGCCTCTCTACTGGAGTGAGTGCTGTCTCTGCTAGATTCTCTTTAGCCACATTTTTCAAGGGTCTCACTTTTTTCAGACCGTCTTGGTACACGACCCATTTGATCTGCAGCTTAGGCTTAACAATGTTCGTGGTGTTGTTCTCCGAGGACGCCATAAGCTACTGATTACCCTCCAGGCAATCAGCGATAGAAACGTACCCAGTCCTACATCTATTTGCTCGGAGATCAGAGGGGAATTCGTGAAGCTGAAGTAAAGGAAATTTTAAAATTGAAAATATTAATACAACCTGATATTTGGAAATAAATAAATTTCAAGCTATGTTCCTGTATTTTTTGTTATTTTTTATTTTGCTCTTTGTATTTCCAACTGGAATTTTATTAAGATCTTACTGGACCTGAAAATACCCTGTGCCCTAAGCTTTGTGCACCAAGTTGTTCTTAAGGACAGATTTTTCCTAAACTCTCCTTAATAATTAATTCGATCGGCTTTAATAATAATTTTTCTATTGCTAAGATCTGTTGGACAGAGAGAGAGAGAGATCATATGGACAGACGGACCTGGCTAAATCAATTCGTTTGGGGACGCTGATCAACAACTTATAGACCGTATGTCCGTTACTAACTATTATCCAAAATTTATAATACAAAGGATCAACAATTTTAAATATTCAACTTAAAAATCTTGTGAAAAGAGGGAACCAGTGCGTTTAGATAAATAGCATTTAGATTCGAATATCAATCTTTATTATCATAAAACTAATAGGAGAGCACTGAAGTTCGTGAGAAGGAGTTGTTTATTTGCGATGACAGTGATGACAGATTAAATTTAACTACAATGTTGTGCCAAGTCAGTAATGATTTAATTAGAAAGAATGTTGTTTTCCTCAGTAATGGGATTTGAAAAATTTCATTACGGGCGGCTATAAAGGGTCTGATCCCACAATTACTCCGGTGCAATAATGTTGGGATCTCTACTACTACTGGTTATCTTCGGCGCGACTTGGTCCTGGGCGGTGGACTACGAAATGCTCATCGAGGACCCGGACATATACTCGCGGTGCACCGAAGGACCGCCCGACTCTATTACCGTCCAGGAGGCGTTCGATTTGGACGATCTCACAATCGCCATGGAGAGTGATATACTGCACGTCTCCGGGAACGTAACTGCCAAATGGGACGTACACCCCACCGATCGGATTATGGTAATGTCTCGCAGCTGAAGCACCGACTACAAGTAAAGCTTACCGCTTGGATCCTTGCAGGCAAGGGTGGAGATATTGCACTTCAACCGCGGCACCTGGGAACCCACTGTCTTCTCTATGGGCACACAGGACTTTTGCTCGGTGATGTACGATAGGAATCAGTATTGGTTTAAGTACTGGACAACCTATGTAACCAATCGTCACGAAGTCGAACACCAGTGCCTCTCGACTGGAGTGAGTGCCAGCTGATGATGAATCTTTTTTGTCCAATTTTCAATGGTCTTGATTTTTCAGACCGTCTTGGTACATGAACCGTTTGATGTCAGGTTGAAAATGATGAACTACCGAGGTCCAGAGCTTCGAGGACGCTATAAGATGGTGATAACCATAAAAGCATTTGACAAAAACTTGCCGCGACCGGCTTCAATTTGCACGGAGATTAGAGGGGAATTTTTGAAAGTTTAGTAGTGGAAACAGGACTCTTTCGAGTTCATTTCCATTAACGAACATGTTCTTAATTAATTCCATAATTGGAATTAATTACCTTGCAACTAATTTATTTGTTCTTGGTTTAATTTATTTGTTCTTGGTTTACCGACAGGAAGTGGTATTTGTTATCAAGATTCAACAGTTGTTTATACATCATGTATGTTTTTACGATCAAATCACTCACTAACAAGCATTGCTCTATTTAAACCTAAAATGATAGTTTTAGATTTAATAAACAGAATAGATAAGGTTGAAGGGCTAAGTACTGATGAAGCTTATCGTATATATACATATGTAGATCTAAAGGGATCGGAAATGTCTATATTACGGACTTGTGATTTAAAAATATGTATGTACATATCATTTAGTGTTATCAGACTAGGCGACTTATCGCCGTTTCCTGGTTATATTACGCTGTGCATTTCTTTTATATTCGTTTTGCTCTGCGGCTTGTGGTTTGTGGCACGCGTTGTCGGCAACTCGAGTTCATGCTGCGGTTGCCACATCGGTTGACCGCATGTTGCAAGCAACTCCTTGGGTTACGGCGGGCAGCAGAACGAGAATGGGAAAGCTCTATACATGGGCAGCCAGCAGCCCGCCTGTCGGAGTCAGTCGCTTTTCATATTTGGGGTCACGACTGCCATTGTTGGATGAGAAATATGCAAATGCAGCCGACTGTCGGCTATTGAATTACCCGATGATGATTGGCATAAGCCCGATCGATTCAAATCGAACCAATCGATTTGCCAATTTGCCAAGCTCTTCGCGGCAAATACGGTTGAGAGATAGCCGAAAACTTTCGAGGCGGGAGGGATGCCAGGCCGCCGAAACACTTTCATTTCATATTCCTGGTGAATAATTTTCTACTTTCTAAACCCGAAAACCCCAAACAGAAACAGTTTTTAGGTGCAAATTAGCAGCGCACGACTACGCGGCAAAGCCAAGACCGAAATTATGACCGCAGGCACTCATACTCATAGTATATATACGATAGATCGCATAGAAAATCAATCAGTGCGGACTTCTGGCCAGGCTCTTGGACTTTGCATAAGGAACGGCTCTTTCGGGAGCCTATTGCCTGGCTGCTTTGTTCTCTAACCCAAAATGTGCAAAGTAGGACGCGGCGAAGTGATGGCTCTGAACCCGTTTTGGCCAACTCCGCCCCTTTCTAGCTGCTTTCTGCTGCCGTTGCTGCTGTTCGGGAATCTTTGGGCCACTATCGAGCAGCGACTGCAACAAAATTGATGCATGAATGGATCTGTGAACCAGCTGAGGAGTCGGTTCGTGTGGGCCGCCTTTGTAGGCTATTGGAAAGATCAAGAGTTTATAATGCCAGCCAGAGCCACACGTACAGCGGTGTGTCTGGTTGTGGGTCTCTGTGTCTCCGTGGTTGTGTGAACTTTTCCAGTTTGCCGAGAGTTTTGCCTGTGTAGCCGCTGCTGTGAGTGGCATAAATTGTGGGTTTTTAGGTGTCTGGCTCGGCAGAGAGCCGGCCTGCCAAGATAAATGGATACACATAGAGGTGCTTGCCTGGATGCACCATGTACATGGCACTCGCTGGCTTCCTCAGCCCACAGTCTGCCAGAAACTGGAAGTGTTTCGAGTACACAACCACTATCAAGCGGGCATGATCCCAGCTTTGGCTTCCTATAGCTGACGATTTGGGAAAGATATAGGCTTTAATTTGGTTTTCTTTAAAATTCAGAGGTCTAATTTGTTTTTCTTAAAAGAATTTTTATTAATTTAATATTGTGAAGACAAGAAAGGGCTGTTGTTTGCTTGGGGTAATTTCAGCGGAAAAGATTTTGATGAACAAGATCTTTAATCTTGAAATTCCCAAGTCTGAATTCGGTGTTATGCTAGACTAGTGTGATTCAAGACATCGTAATGGAAAAAACAGGCTGTATAAACAACCTGCTGCACTTGCCTAGAATCAAAAATAATCTGTGTTTGATGGGTATAAAGTTGATATTTTATTTTGCATAAATTTCTGAAATTCTTTAAGAGATTTTTTAGACTTAGGGATAGTTTTAGTATATCCTGTTTGTACCTTATAAAGCCCGCTAGTCGCTAGTCACTAGTGGCTCCCTGGCTTGTTTTCCATCGTTTTCCATCCATTCATAAGGAAATGTGCGGGCTTTAAGTCGGACCAGCTGAGCTCTCTCGCCCAACGCCATCACAAAATACAACTTGCACGCCAACGCGAGCGACTTGGGCCTGGTCAATGTAATGACAGCCTCGCGTGTTTTGGTCCGCTCGCGGATGGCTGGATTGGTATCTGGCTTCGGTGGTCTGGTGGCAGCTCTGTATGACAACAAAATGTTCATTCACAAAATGCCGCCAAGCCAGTGCCTGCCCACGCAATCGAGGCAAAAGACGCTTATCAAGTTGTCGTTGGCTGATGGTTGGCAAACAAAAAATTGTTTTGCAACGTTATAAATAAAATAAAAAAAAATATATTTGCATGTGGGCTGCGATTTGGAGTTAAACGTGGTTCAATCATTGGAAAAATCGGCTTAAAACTGTATGAAAATTTAAATATTTATGGCCCTCGGGGTGAAAGCATTCATTCATATTTATTATTTTCAGATTTTCTCTTGCCTTTAATGATTTTGTTTGAATTCTTTTTAATGATGCTTTCTTCCCTAGTTTCCTTTTTTTTTATTTTAAGGTTATTTACCTTATTTTGCTTATCGTATATGGTTGCCCCTAGTTATTATTGTCTTTCGAATTTTGTTGTCATTGTTAAGGGTTTTCATTGCACAAACAAAAAATAAAAAGCTTGCAGAAAATGCTCAAAATCGATTTCCGTTCAATTATTATTTTTTGCGCTCGGCTTATTTTATTTATTTTCTTTTGTTTGTTGAGTGTTTTCCCGGTTTTGGCTTCAGCATTGTCTGACTTTTTATGCAACTACCCTGGCCCAGACCCGGCTTCTTTTGGGCATTTTGCATTCGAATCGATTTTGCGATTGACATTTGGCTGGCTTTTGTTTAAAGCTGTGTTTGAATTGCGCAAAATCGAAAGTGAAATGGAGGTGGAAATGGAATTGCTGTTGGCATTTGCTGGGCTGGGCTGAGCTGGGCTGGAGCTGGGTTAATCCCACTCCTGGTCAGTAAATTAAAACACTTGATGTCTTCATTATAAACCTTTTTCCCTCTTCGCCTTCTGTTTTCAATGTCATTTGTTGTGCAATTGATATATTATTATGGGCAATTGCCAAGCAAAACAAAACGAAAACTCGTTTTCGCTTTTATTGACCATTTGCGCTTCTTTACTTGCTATTATTTCTCTTTGAAAAAAAGAAGCACACATAAAATCTTTAGCTGCCTTTTACGGCTGCCTCTTGACAACCCATTGCCGGACCCTGGGACTTGGCCAGAAGCCAGCGACTTGCCCAAATAAGGTTTTTTTTACGTTATTATGTGAGAAAACTCACATATGGTTATTCTCTAAAAACATCTTCTATAGGTATTATTATCAAAACAAATCGAATAAAGTCATTGTCCAAAGTATCTTTGTCTTTGCAAATTTAATTAAACGTAATCACATCCGCCTACAGGGGAAATTTCATTAAAATTCACCCCCGGGGGTGAGAATCGATATATCTCCATATGGATCTCCTGATTCTCAATTCGGCTTTGTTGGGTCATTTACTCATTGAATTGCACCATCTGCTTCAACACGTACATATACATTTTCTGTTTTAATGAAAAGCGCAGACAACAAAAGTCAAACTCAATTAGATTAAATCCAGCTAAAATGACGCGATAACAATGTGAACTTTTGAACTTTGTGCAAAGTAATGGGATTTAAAGTATGCCCCCACAGGCAACCCGAAATTGAGCTCAGTCAGAACCTTCTGCTTTGTGGGTTTTTTTTTTAGCTTGAGCTTTATCAGTCGTGTGTTAAAAATGGTCTATGGGAAAGGGAGACCTTTCCTTTATGTAACACGTACGCCCAATTTGTGTTTTTATGTCAACCGAATGTAATTTTCCCATAGACGAGAGGTTTATTGCATTCCTTGACTTTGGCCGGTCTCTTATTGATTTTCCTTGGGTCTTTCCTTTTGTTGAGGCTTGGGAAAACGTTTGGCTTACGTAAGATTTTATTGGCGCAAGAAGCACTTTGGGTAAATACTTCATGGGCTTTGGGATTCTCTGATTGTTTGTTGGCCAACTTATTTAACTAATTTATTCCCTTCCTGTCTTGCAGAATACTTCACCGCTATGGGAGGATTTCGTAGCAAAGGCCGGAAAACTGCACACATGCTTGAGGTAAGTTTATTCCAGCAATAACATTGATTTCCCTATCGGAAAATTTTCCCTCTAATATCAACGAGATCTCGACAGGGGCCAGACAGCGATTGCAATTGCAAAACTTTAGAATGAGAACATGCAAATGAATAAACAAACTTTTCGTTTACCTCGACTTGCTTTTTATGCGTTCTCCCTCCTCACACTCGGGCATTATGTGTCTATGATTATTTTTGTACTTTTTCTGTGCTGTGGAGACCACCGACGCGGTCTCCGTGTTTTTGTTTATTTTGTTTTCTCCCTCTGTTGTTTTTATGATCCGACTTGGCCCAAATTTGCTTTCGGACGAGGATCCCCGAAGCAATGTGTCTGGGCATCGGCGTATAGCCGCCATATAACGGATGCATTAATCATACCCCGAATCACGTTGTCCGAGCCGAAATCACCGGGCTTGCCAAAACTCGCTCCGAGTGTTTGCCCGCTGCGCTTGACACACATCCACGCCGGGTCCATGCGGGGTGTGGACTTTCGGCGACCGACCACTTGAGTGGATCAAGACCCACCGTTGGTTCCACATCTCTTAATGCTCTTGCAAGGGGTACTTCACCATAAACTGGGAATATCTATAAAAACATTCATATACTACGCCTAAAAACAATTTCCGCAATTCCTTCTATTTGATATATTGAACCAATATTATCGGAAAAAGGAACAGGTTATAAAATAATACATTTGTTAATCATTTTCATATATTTAAACGATAAATGAGAATTTTTTGATGCTTAAAAGTTCGATATATCAATATTTACAATGTTTTTGAGAAGATTTCTAACAAATGATGGCATGAAATGAAAATATTGATATGGAAGCGATATTTGAGTCGATAATCGATAAATAAATCAATATTTAAACATTTCGATACATTTGCGATATATAGATATTCTGGCAAATTCTTTGATAATCGGAAAAAGTAAGAAATAAATTAAACCCATAACAGAAAATGCGATATTTTTTATATTTTATAATAATACGACATATCAACTTTTATGATATCGATTTATATATATCGATTTTTATCTCTACTACCTAATAGATGCCTATAACGTTCATCTTATTTATAACTTTGTGAAATTGTCGGCCGTTTTTTATCTCTCTTTTATTTACTTTATAAACATTAATATTATTTAAACGATTGAAATTATCAAACAAGTGCAAGGGTATTGCTATATTCGGCACCCGACTAACGTCTTCATTCCCACTGCACTGGGTGCGGTGTCTCCTCTTCATTTCTTTCTCTAGCTGTCTCCTAATTGAAATGTCGCCCACGGCCAATTGAAGAGGAGATTATTATTAACTCTCCCCACAAAAATAAAGCTGTAATACTTTGCTTTTCTTTCGTTCACAGGGCCGCCATCCAAGCAATCGCCGCCTATTTGGATGCCTTCCAGAAGATAGCCGATGCGGCGACCAACTCAAGAGGTAAGTTGAAGCCGCGAACTCGTCTGGGTTGGCTGGCTGCCCCGCGAAAAAGTCCGGGGATCCCCTGTGTCCCGGCCTGGTACTGTCTGCGGACTATATCTCTTTCCGCTGCTCATTATTCATGCGTCCGCTCACAGTCGGCGGCGGTCATCGATCTGATTTTCTACACACTCACGCTTTCGATGTTTATGTTGATGTGGCCGCTGCTGTTCTGTCTGAGCTCACGCATTTCGCTGCTTTTGCTATTTATATTTATTTATTGGCTGCCTTTGCGTCGCACTCATCGAGTGTCCGATTATGCAATGTCGGCGGATGGGCGGCTCACCTCACCTCATCGGGGGACGGGAAATTGAAAAATAACCAGATGCCCGTGGCGGTAGGAGGAGTAGAAGCTGGAGAGCTGGGCCCAGCATCTCCACTAGAGAAAACCGAGAACAGACAGCTTGGTGTTGTCATGCTTTTGCTAGTCACAGTTGCATTCGTTTGAGTGAAAAAACTGGGTTTTATTCAAAGGTAATGAGGTTTATATCAAGATACTTTTGTAAACTCTCTGATTTTTATAGTTGAGGTAACAAAGAGAGTAATCTTTTGTGAATAAGGGTTAAATTACTAGTAAAAGTTGATTTTATAATCAAGAAATTAACTTTATGAGTGCATGATGCTAAGATAGGCATTCATAACTATTTATTGTTATTCCGCATTAAGGTGGTTTTTAATTATAACATATTTATATTCAGACTTCATGCAATATGAAAATACCATCAAGACATGCGATTGTTAAAACGCATTTCCAAATGAATGTAATTATTATGAAAAGCATTGGCTACAACATTTCCTAGATTAAATTGATTATTGTTGGAACGCCTGAATGATTGGTAAATAATCTAATTGAACAATCTTGAAGGTTAATGCATATAGGAAATCCTTAAACTTGAATAAAAAGTATATATTCTTCAATCCTTGGAGGATTTTTCTGTGCTAGCCCTGGCTTCATTTAGTTAAGCCTGAAAAACCATCTGCTCTTTACGATAATCTGCACTCTCGGGTTGGGCGGAGTTTTGCATTAGCATATATTGATCCACTCCCGCCATGTGGTGCGTCTCCCTTTCTGCCTCTGGCCTCTGGCTGGTGCCAAGTGCATAAACTCGTAATTCCGGCCATTTGGCCAGTTGCCACCCTTTTTGAGCTCGGAACTGGCTAAATGGTTTCATTAGTCTTAGTGGTTACTTGGCTTAGTTCGGTCAAGCATTGGCACAAGTGTCAATTGTCCTTTTCGAGGGTGGAACGCAACCCGAGCCTCGCCTTTTGCACTTGCCATCCTTTTTAAGGTGGTGCTTAGTCTGGGCCGAGACCAAATATTTCCCATTCAATTATGTGGGATTTGGAGCAAGTGGCTCCGAGAGCGGCCCAGTCAAAGCAGAATCAATAAGCTGTCGCCTGTTTGGCAGATAATTACACATTAAACGAGGATGGCAACAGTCACGGCCTGAGTCGGAGGCAGTCCGAGATAATCGGGCCGGCTGTCACTCTTTGGTGATGGACAGAAGGCAGGAGGAGCAGCAAAAAGGAGGAGCCGTAGCAGTAGCGGTTACCCTGACCAGTTTTCCTGGATCCGACATGGCGTAATGGGCACACACGGGACTCGGGTATTGGAAGCCAGGGACTATCCAGGTGGAGAAGAGTCCCGAATCGTGCCGCATGCAATGTCCGCTGAGCCACCAAATCGAAGCGACAGCATGTGGCGTGCAGTCGTTATTGTTGCATGCTCTAAACATTTCCGCCGCCAGCTTTGCTCCCATTCAACGCGCAATGTTCCCCTTTGCCAATTTAATTTGGCATTTATTTAATATTCTGCTCATATGAAATATTCAGATTATCCGCTAAAAAATATAATATATATAGCAGCTTTTATATATTTATTTTTAAAGGCACTTCAATTCATATATATTTTTTTCGCTTTTAGGCGCTTCCAAAGAGATTGGCACAGCCCTGACCCGCGTCTGCCTGCGTCACAAGGCGGTCGAGACGCGCCTGAAGACCTTCACCAGCGCCATTATGGATTGCCTAGTGCAGCCACTGCAGGACAGGATCGAGGACTGGAAGCGAACGGTGGCCACCATCGACAAAGACCACGCCAAAGAATACAAGCGCTGTCGCAGCGAGCTGAAGAAGCGCTCCAGCGACACACTGCGCCTGCAGAAGAAGGCGCGCAAGGGCCAGACAGACGGACTGCAATCGCTGATGGACTCCCACATGCAGGACGTGACCCAGCGCCGGGCTGAGCTGGAGGAGGTGGAGAAGAAGTCGCTGCGCGCGGCCATGGTTGAGGAGCGATTGCGCTACTGCAGCTTTGTCCACATGCTCCAGCCGGTGGTGCACGAGGAGTGCGAGGTCATGTCCGAATTGGGTCATCTTCAGGTGCGTAGGTCATCTCCCAGGCTTGGGTGTAAATTCTAAAGTATCTTTTCTTACAGGAGGCCATGCAGTCGATTGCCCTGGTAACCAAGGAGCCCAATGTCCTGCCCCAGGCCTCCGAAGAGCTAATCCACGATGCCAAGGCCAGTATCAATTTGTATCCGGAGTCTCCGGGAGGCGGCTCCGGCTCTCAGGGCGGCGGCTGCTCAAACTCGCTGGGTTCCCGAAAGAGTTCCGTCTGCTCCATCAGCAGCATGAACAGCAGCGGATCCAGCAATTCTCCCGGCCATCACCACTATCCACGCTCTCTGTCGCAGGTTCGTCCCCTCGAAAGACTTCCTTGACCATCAACCAACCATTATCAGTCCGTTCATTTCTTTGTTTTCATCAACGATCTCTTGTGTTTCGTTTCGTTTACGTTTTATTTTAGTTTGTAACGCCCGCAATTCGCTTGAAACCTGGTGAATCCAGTGATAGTGGCTTTAGCTCATCGCCAGCTCTAACAACAACACAGGTTTTCATTTATTTTCTTCTGTTTAATTTTTACCGATTTACGATTACGCTTTTGTGTGTGCCTCATAAATGTTTTGCACAACGTTAACAGTCTTTAATTTTCATCGTTCCTTTAGACTTCAAATGCAACGAATCAGACGGCTAATGTCTCCACTTGGCCGCCACATTCCCAGGACGTGGTGGACACCCTCCCACCGACTGCCGACCGTCCGCACACCATTTCGACGGCTTATGAGAAGGGTCACCAGCGTCCGCCGCTGACCGTCTACACGTTCCAGAACCCGGAGACCATTCCCGAATCTGGCACCGGCCTAAATAACGGTTCACCTGCCAATGGACAGCCGTCGCCGGGACAGACTACTCCGGCCACTCAGAAGTCGCCGGCTGCCACTCTTAGTCGTCCGCCGTTGCCAGTTGTAAGTATTATTGGCCCTGATATAGACTTGGAGAAGATACTTCGATTGTTTAATATTACTAAAAGGAGTTCGCAAAAATAATGTAAAAACTAAAAGATGCGTCACACCATGCAGCGGAAGTCAAGCGCAAGCGTGAAGGCGTTACGCATCTTATTATAGCTTTGCAGGATATTATAATTTTAGTTAGAAGTCAAAACAGTGAACTACCATTTCCGACCCTATAAATCATATATATATATTCTTGAGCAGCATCATAAGGCATCGTTTTAGCCATGTTAAATTTTTTTCAAAATTTTATAAGTACCTTCCAAAATTAGTTTCCTTTCTTGTTCTTTACATTGTCTTTGCTTCCTACTTGTTGACTGAAACCCCGTTCCGGCTGTCGGGTTATCATATAGTCGGTAGATCGACTATTATTATTTTGTACATGCCTATTAAGTTGTCTCTCTCGTTCTGGTGGTGGCCATCGCCTTAGAAGCCAGCCCATGTGGTGAGTATGCACGAGTCAGAGCAACCCACCGATCGTAGATCCAAAAGCGCGCTCATCTGCATGCGCCCACCCCTTGCTAGCCCAGTGCCATAGGTTTCCAAACCGCATCATCATTTTAAGACCTAAATAAAGACAATTGTTCGGGGCTACAACTAATTTTTCTGGCCACCTCCTGTTCCTCCTTGCAGCGCTGTTCGTCACTGGAGCGACCGCTGTCGGCGCAGAGCAACCATCGCCAGGGAAGCGGAAGCAATCTGCTGCAGCGCCAGTGCCCCTCGCCGATTCCAGCTCATATCACGAAAGGTAAGCGCCACCCTGGCACTAGAGCTAGAGCTAGTCTTCGTGTGATTTGTCTGCACGCTTGCCCATGGCTAATCCCATCAGCCTTACTAATGACCGTGTTGTGACACTTTCTCCCACGCCCCCACACGCATGTCCCTGCTAACATCATCCACGCACAGAGCTGTCCGCAGCGCATCACGCACAGCAGCAGCAGCAGCAACAACAGCATCAGTCACCGCAGACGCCGCACACCTATGTCAACATGTCCGAACTGGCCAACATGGCGGCTTTGAAACTGACTAACCACCAGCAGCAGCAGCAGCAAAAGTCAGCAACACCTCCGTTGCGGCAGCAGAGCTCCATTGACTCGATCAGCTCGCAGCATTCCAACGACTCCTCGGGCTCGCATCAGCTGCTCCAACAGCAGCAGCCGCACTTGCAGCAACAGCAGTCATCGCAGTCGAATCACCACTCCGCCACAGCCACACGCTCCCATTCCATATCCTCGACGGCCTCCTCGCTGCACTCGCATCCGTCGATCGACTCGACGGTCGCTTGCAGCTCGCTGGTGGGCCAGCACCACCACAGCACCAGCACCAACACGAACACCACCTCGCCGTCCAGTGGCAGCTCCACGCCACAGAACCATTACTCGCCCCTGCTAACCAACTCCCCCACGTCCACTGCCGCAGGTACACCCAGCGGCAGCAGCATTGGCACGGGCACAGGCCTGGGATTTGTCTACCAAGTCAACTCACCCACTCCGCCGGCGAGTGAGGTTCTAAAGATCACCGAGCAGGCGGCAGCTGGCACTGGTTCTGACAATGGAGCTGAGGAAACGGATGAGCGATCGAGAGCCTCGGTTCTGCAAAAGGCATCCATGTTCGAGAAGGCGGCAGCAGCAGCCGCAATTTCGCCACCAGCTCCGATTCCGGTGACTTCTCCGGCACCTGTGGTTGCTGCACCAGCTGTCCCGGCAGGCGGAACCAGTGGAGGACGACGATCCGAGGCGGAGCAGCAGGAAATGGGTGAGTTGAACAACTATCTGCCAGCAGGATCGTTGCCGCTGATGAGTGACAACGATAGCAGCACCAAGACCACTCAGCACTTCAGAGTCCCTTTAGAGATTCCTCTTTCCAAATTCCCTTTTTATTTAAATTTGTATTAAACCTCTCGTGCTTTAGTTTGTCACTGTTAAAGGTGAGATTCTACGTTTTCTGGAAGTATGCTATCTAATGAGGGGTTGCTTTTTGCGCTTTAAGTGATACAAGTCCAGAGAGTGATACTCTTAGGGTCTTTAATAAATTACAGCTCTTTCAGGAAAGAAAATAAGTTAATACCCAAACAAATGTGTTAAAAAATTATAAATCAATTGCTTACTTCTTGTGCTCAGAAGAAAGTTAACTAAACGTTATTTACAAATTCCAATAACTATATTAACGTAGCTTACTTCTAGAGGCCGTTTTTATAAGAATTTCCTTTTGAAAGTGAGAAACCAATGCACGACTACATTTATAATTTAACCAAAGATAATAATAAGATGCGTTACGCCAAGTTAATGAAAGCAATTCTTCTGCTAGCGCTCTCTTGTTAGCACAGATCTAAGAGCGTAAAAGCAACGTGAGAGCGGCTGGCTTTCTCTGTTAGGTTTTTTAATAAAGAAATTTTAAGAGAGAGTTTGGCGTCACGCATCTTATTAATTTATATTGTCTTTGATTTAACATTCTTGCCGTAAATATTTTTTTGTAACCCCGAAATATCTTTGTTTTTGTTTCCCTCCCTTCTCTTCTCTTCCTATTTTTGGTTTGTTATTTTATTTGCCCAAAATAATAAATGAAACAACAACAAAACCACAACAAAATGCACAAAAAAACAACCTGAACAATTATTTTTTTCGTGTTTACCTCACGTACGTTCGTTCACCTTACCCCGATATCTTTGTCATCTGTAAACTATCCACAATCAACCAAATGCACCACAACAACAACCAACAACACACCATCTCCAATATCGAATACCAACAACCAACCAACAACTATGCAACCATGACAAACCAATATATGATCTAATAGACAAGTCTTTCGAAGATTCAATACAAGCACTAAATAATCTAATTGGCGAACTAGACTCGTTCCAACGCGAGATCGATGAGGGCAAGGGCAAGCAGCAGCAGCAGAGCAACATAAGCAACAACAATATGACAACGAGCAGCCAGAGCAGCAGCGACAACAACAATCTGCCTGCCGCCACCATCATTACCACCACCAGCGGCCTCATCGAGCCTTGCGCCATCAGCAATCAGACAAACTCCAGCGGCTGCGGCACGGACATATCGGACACCACCTCCGACGAACTGGCCGGCGAGGGCGACGATGGCGATGCCAGGCGGCGGGATCTCGACCGGGACCGGGACCTACTGGGAGCCAGCGATTCGGAGCTGAGTCGCTGCTATGTGAGCGAGACGAGTTCGCTGACCGGCGGCCTGACGGCTGGCGGCTACGAGAACCCCACATTCGCGCACTTCGTGGCCAATGCGAACCGAGGCGAGGATGCCGTTTCGCTGGCCTCGGACAGCGTCTGCCTGGGGCAGCCTCGGCACGCCTACGTGGACACCTGCAGCGACAGCGGCAGTGCCGTGGTGGTGATCTATGACCACCAGATTCCCATTACGCCGGACATCGAGTTTGTGAAGCAGAACTCGGAGATTGTCATGTTGCGCACCAAGGATCCGCAGCCCCACTCGCTGCAGCTGCACGAGATGCGCGAGCTGCAGCAATTGCCGGCCAATTTGGCCGGATCGCCGGACTCATCGCCAGACTCGGCCGGCGGCCAGGCCCCGCCTCCGCCGGCTACAGCAACTGTGGCGCCCGCCAAGCAGCGACTCTCTTCGTTTCGCGCCACCAGCGAGCAGCAATTGCAGCTCCTCGGACGCGGCAGTCCGCAAAGAGGTAAAGTGGCATCCACTGAGCAGGCACAACAGAGAGGGACCCAGAAAACGCTCTCTGCAGGAGCTTCCCCGCTAGCACAGCAGCAGTCCAGTGATACTGATGGCCAGCAGCTCGTAGATCCTGCGAGGCGGCAGCTGCCGCCGAAACCTACCAGCTTGAGCCTTTTCAATGGTCCCCAAGCTCCCAGTGCGAGCGATAGGCCTTTGGTGCCCCGAAAGTCGGACTTTAAGTCCGATTTAGATGCGAAAATTCGCAGGCAAAAGCAGAAGGTTCAACAGCAATTGCAGCAGCAGCAGCAGCAGCAACAGCAGCAGCAGCAGGCGGCACAACAACAAAAGCCACACTCACCACAGTCGCCCCCAACCAGAAACTGTAATGTCACTAATAAACCAGCCAAAGCCAATGTTACAGCATCTGCATCTGCACCTGCATTACCGGCATCCACATCTGCATCTGCAACAGTATCAGTATCAGATCCGTATCCAAACCTGACTCATAGAATGCCAAATCAAACAATAGCAGAAGCCAGCCCGGCATTGTTATCACCATCATCACCTCGCGGCCACCTGCCATTATCATCCTCGTCGTCGTCATCGCAATCATTTCCATTGCCAGCAACCACACAGTCATCACCATCATCAAACGCTCTGCCATCGATGTTGCCCGCCAGTGACCGACCACCACCGCCACCCGCTCATCCATACACGTGCTCCAATGCCCCAGCCAATCCAATCCATCTCGCCAATAGCAATACCAATGCCAATGCCAATGCCCATCTCAAGCCGTGCATTACGCCCCGGCCGGCCTCGTTGTCGGGTTCGTTTCCTTGATTTTTGTTTTGATTTTTGATCATTTTTCGTCCTTCCTTGGTTGTGATTTCTACTTCTCTTCGGCTTGTTTTATTTTAAGACTTGATTTTGGCTTTGGTTTCTATTTGTTCTAAGCTCTCTTCGCGTCACTTTCTTAATTTGCTTTACGTTTTTTCACCTGAGTAACCCTTCTGCGATTGGAGTTGGTACTAAGCTCATTCAAGACACTGTATAAATGAACAAGATGCGTAACGCCAATGGCAAAAGATCTTTTTATTAGTTAGCTTTTATTTTATGTCTCATACTATCAAACAAAGGATCACTGTGTTGACTATTAATACCCTGCAGTACAATATGTCATGCCACTGTCATCAACGTTTCATAAACGTTTCATTCATGAATCGTGTCAAAATCCCGCTCTTATTTTCTCTCTTTAAAAGAAAGGTTGATTAAAGTGTGATGAATTACTGAAAAATATTGCTGATGAAACTGTGATGTAAAAAATCCGATTTGTTGATGAATAGGCAATTATTCATGCTAGGTGATGAATTGTTTATGAATCGTTGATTAAAAAGTGATGACATTCTAGAATTCCCATGTTAATTTCATCAGTAATTTATATGATTTATCAAAAATCCACCTGTATGTTGATGAATTACTGATGTCTGGTATAGCAGGAGAGTTACGCATCTTATAAATTTATATTTTGTCTTTGCTCACACGATCATATGCACCAAATCATCATCCAAACAGACAAATCTATAAGGATAAACTGCACGATATACCACTACCACTAACTGCCAAATGCTAATGCACTAAATAGAAACGAAAATGTTGAATAACACTGTTGAATTTGCTTATATATTGGAAAATCATTTGCTGCAAATAGGTATTTTTGTCAAAATTGTGAGAAGGAACACTGCTTGCCAAGCCTTTTCACCACTCATCAGTTTCAGAACAGATTCAGTCGATCTCGACAGCTCCTCCTAACTCTTCTACGCCTCTTGACTAACTCAGCTCAACTCAACTACTGGTATTACATGGTGTCCTGTGTTTTTTGTGTGTGCCAAGTGTATAAATCGATTAATTGTACATAACTGTAACATAACAGCGAAAGTATAGTGAATGACAGCCAGCTTTAACCATTCTTTCACCATCCACAGGAGGAGCAGCCGGCGGTGGAGGTACGCGAATCGCAAGGCGTTCGTCCATCAATCAGGCCAAGCCCCCGCCGCCAGTCAGACGCAGCTCGTCGGTGACACCCAGTCCCGCCTCGGTCGGGGTAAGTTTGTCCTCCTACTACTTACTAGACTAAACACCTAAGCTACTTACTAAGCTAGTCGTTAAGGCGTCTCCGTACTCTACATGGGCCACAAACACAGTCTTTGGTTTCCTCTAAGCTTTTATTCTTTAACTTATTATTTTACTTAATGCAACGCAGCAGCAGCACCAATACCAACAACAGCAGCAGCAGCAGCACCATAACTACCAACTAAGCAGCTCCAGCGAGCACTTGCCACCACCGCCGGCGTTTATGCTGGACGCCATGGCCGCCCACTCCATGCCCAACTCGCCGCCGCCAGCTGCGATGCCTAGCTCAGCGCTCAAGGTGTCCGAAACGGTGAGAGCGTTGGCGGCCATGCGCCACCAACCAGCCTCGCCAGTGTCACTTAGACGCATGCAGCAGCAACAGCAACACCTACAGCAGCAGCAATATCTGCAGCAGCAGCAGCAACCTCTATTGCAGGTGTGTGTCTAGGCCTGGACCCACCGTCGTCACTCTTAGAACTTATTTTCTATAATTTTATAATTTCTTTTCATTTCAATTTGCATTTGCTTTGCCTTTGCCGCACACACACACACTCTGTATACACACACACAACCTTTTAATGCGCACCACAAAGTCCGTGCACAACTCCCCCCTGACCGATGACTTGAGCTATGACGCCTACTATGACTCCTACTTGGATCTGCACGCCTATGCTCAGCAGCAGCAGCAGCCACAGCTTTACCACCAGCAGCCGCCTCTCTACCAAGCTCCGCCGCCAGCCGATGCCGTAAGTGACCAGCCAGCAGTGAGCCAGCGTGGCCAACTAACCAAGACTAACAGCAGGAGAAGACGATTGCATCTCGCCACTTAACACCACTGTCCCTTAGACCCATCATCCAGCTTAGTTGTAATGCCATTTAGCCTTAGATTAGAGTAGCTTTTGTGAAGCTTTTGCCAATCTTTTAATTTGTGCCTCCTTTGTTCTCTCCTCCTCTCGTTTCTTCTCATGCCGCACCCCACTGAAACACACACGTCACCACAAAACACCAGACGTTCCGCACTTCGTCACCAGCCGCGGGCGGAGGGGGCGGAGGCATATACGCCCAGCCCAAGCTGGTCAATAGCATGTCCAGCTTCCGCACCAGCAGCCCCAGTCCGAACGGACACGCTCACGCTCACCCACTGCCGCCGACGCAGCCCAAGGCGAACCCGAATCTAATTGCACAGCTCAATGCACGACTCAACAGCAAGCAGCAGCAGCACCACCAGCCGGGGGTCGAGGGGATCTACGGCAACCAGCAGCAACAGCAGCCCGGAGGAGGAGGAGAGTCGATCTATATGCGGAGTGGCTTGTCCATGTCGCAGCCGCAACAGCAGCAACACAATGACGGTAAATCAGAGCAAATGCAAATGCAGCAGCAGCAGCAGCAGCATAGAATTTACGCTAGTTTCGGCACCACATCATCTTCATCATCACAATCATCATCGGCCAATAGCACCACTCAGCCATCCTCCATTCTAACACCGGCCCCCTCTTCTTTCAATGCATTGCCTCACTTTCCCCTGTCTTCATCCACATCTTCGTTGCTCTCCAAAGTCAGCTCATTCTCGAACTCTTCTCCATCTGCATCCGCGTCACCGATGATGGCAGCGGCCAACTCGCATTATCAGCCGCCTCAGCCGCCGACAGCATCCTCCTCGGGAGGTGGGGCAGTCGCTAACAACAAAGATTTTGGCATCTACTCAAGTTCATTTAACAAAAATTCAGCAGCTGCGCCCTCGCCGAACATGCGACAGGCCCATCCACATCCACAACAGCATCATCATCAGCAGCAGCAGCAGCACTATACTTGCCCGCCTCCATTGGAGGATCCTCCGCCGCCGCCCATCTACTCCGCCGGCTCTTCGGCCACAATGCCCAAGAAAATGGCCCGGCCCCATGTTGGTCCGCCTCACAGCGCATATGCAGCAGCCTCGGCAACGGCCACGCTGCCCAAGAACATGCTGCAGCAGCAGCAGCAGCAGCAGCGGCTACACCATCAGCAATATCAACAGCCGTCAGGCATGGGCAATGGCACAGGTCACGTCAGCAGTCAGCGTCCGCAGTTGCCGCTGCCCCAGCAAAAGCTGCGGGCTGCACAGCAGCAACATTTGGCAGAACAGCAGCAACATCAGCAGCATCAGCAGCAGTTGCAGCAGCAACATCAAAGACAGCCACCCATACCGTCGCGCCACTCGAGTGTGCAGCAAAAGATATTCGTCTCGACGAATCCATTCATACAGACGACGGCCGTCAAGTTTCACTCGCCCTCGGCCTCGCCCACTTGCGGCTCTCCAGTGACTGGATCTGGATCTGGGTCCTTGGCCAGCATTTATGCCACAACCGCGCGTGGCAGCCATGCCCAGCAGCAGCAGCACTATTATCGCGATGTCGCTGGTGGGGGCAACAGCAGCAACAGCAACGGCGGCGCTGCCTACTACAACCACAATGCCCATCATGCCCATGCCCATGTCCCGACACATCATCCAAGTAAGAACGCGAGCTGGACTTGATTGGTTTCGTTATGTTTCGGTTTGATTTGATTTCCTTTGGTTTCGTGTTTTTGATTTGATTGCAAGGAATGAGCGCGCTGTTCTGTATAAATTTTTATGTTTGCCGATTCTCGATTTCTTCTCGATTGGAACACTACTTTGTTTTACCAAATTCCTGTTAGCTTGCATGCTGCTTATGTTGTTTTAGTTTAAGTTTTGGTACAATTAACCCAACTGCGAGTGTGTCGTTCAGAGCGAAGTCAACTTTTTCATTTCAACTTTTCCCATCATCCATCATCACTGAGCGCCCACGAAGCACTTTTGGGCAGCAGAACTTTGATCGAATAATTTTGTGATTTTTATATTTTGCATTTGCCATTTAACCATCTTTATAAGTAGCACCAAAGACCTCTTGATAACAAGATGCATAACGCCCATACAATTGAAATAAGGGGGGATATATACATGAAACATTGGAGATATGTAGTTTAAAGCTAGCACAAAGTTGAGAGCCTTAAAATCTCAAAAACAAAATGATCGTCTTTGTGTAAGCAAGCAAGAGAATCGTATGGCGTTATTCGTCTTGTTTTTGTCAAGTCTTTTACCCTACATTATGGGGACACTCATTCATTGATCAATCACATTTGCTTTCGACTTTCTTTTATGATGCACCCAACGCATATCCACAGACTATGCCACAAGCACAAATATCGAAAAGACTGGCAGCATTCGGGCCAAGACCAAGGCCGAATTCCTCGAGAATCTCAACGCGAAACTGGCCAAGCAGGGAATGTCTGGACGAGCATTTGCCGTGCGAAATCTCATCAACAGCAAGGCCCTGGTAAGTAGCACCTAGTTCACTCAACTCGATTAGCCAACCTCTTCTCAATGCTCCGTCATGGCTGTTAGATGTATCAGAATCCGCAAAATCTATCGCGACCCAGTGCACAATACCGTAGACCACCCACCTATCCCAGCACCACCACCAACACAGCCACCAATGCCACTTGCTGCGATGAGCAGTGCTAGGTGCAAAGGTATTTAGAGTATGTTCCTAGTCGTTCGTCTCGTTCGTTCTTGAAGCCTACTAAGCCAGAGCTGGCAGCTAATACACTCAGTGCCTCGTTTTACCAATTAACCCTGCTGACAGATGGACTTGTGCTTCGACAGCCACCCTCTAATCCCATTTTCGATGAATTATTTCAGCCGGACCCTCGCATTTGTCACGAGTCGCTGATGGATCAAATCAAGCGCGGAGCCACCTTGAAGCGTAACCAGAAGATCAACGATCGCAGCGCTCCAAAAATACATTAGGAACTAACCCCTAGCATATTTATTATCGTCATAATTAACCTATGGAAGGCCGAGTTTGGTTTGAAACTGAAAACTCGTATACACAGCATACATACAACCTAAATACATATGATTACGGCATATACAATATACGACATTTATCGAGCGAACTAAGCTTAACTCGAACTAATCAATAATATACCTTTCTTAATATCCTGTATCCCAAAAATGAATGGGAAAGGCTCTCTTTGTTAAGTGAATCCAAGAGAAGAAGACAGTTGGCTAGCCCCTTACGTTTATTTATACAACTCGAAGCTCGAAACTCGAATTTATCTTTAGTGAACACGTCTGTTTAAAGATATATATTATGTTTATGTATTTACCATATTTATAATTTCCCTTGTTTATGTACATACATATGGATATGATTTGAACAACCAATCGAAACTAATCTGACGCCCAATAAATGGAGTTTACCTTACAACTTTTCAGTGCTTTCATTTGATTATCAATCTTAAGTTTTTTTCTGATCATCAACTGCAAGTCAATTGGCAAAGGTCTGAACACTATCTTTATGGTCAAGGAATGGAGTTAACGGGACGACACTTGAAATCTCACAGTAAATAATTAATATTAAACGGCTTTTTAAAGAAAGGAAAACCAATTACTGCCAAGCGAAAGGGAAACGGCTTCCCCCGAACTTTTCGCATCCACGTAGAGTGCTATATGAACAGGTTCATATCATAACATTTTCATTGGACTGAATCTTTTATTGTCATTTTAAATGCAACACCATATAGACTAGATCCAGTTGCAACCAATATCATTTGCTTTCATATCAGATCACCGGAGATTTTATATCCAACTTTGTGGCAGTTTCCTCTCAACTCTGACGTTAACATACAATTACTCGTATCCCTAAGATCACCACTTTTAATATCCTAGGCAATAGTATTTCTAAATATTTACAAAATATTTTGTATATACGCTTTTTAAGGCTTCACCAATGGATCGATCGATGAATATTGGCAACACTCGTAACCAAAAAATATGGCAATAACTAAGCTATGAAATTCTATTAGCGTTTAGCATAGACTCCACAGAATATACAAATTTGAGTCTAAACAAATACATATATATATTTTTTTGGGCGATCAAATCTATATACACCACATAACAACAGAGCGTAATCACAAAAGTTAATTAACGTAGCCGTACGTAACAATTATTTACACGTCTAAATGTTAATCTTAAAATGTTTCAAAACAAACAAAAACCTATACCGAAGTAACCTAAAACCAGTCAAAGTTGTAATGCGTATTTTTGAATTCATTTGCATTTAGACATGAGAAACAATACAAAATAAATGTAAACGCATTGAATGTAAAAAAAAACGTCTTTTATTCTATGAAAACTATCATGAAATTTGATTTTAAGTCCTGTTTTGGGTTTTCCCTGAAAATAAGTTAATTTTGTTTTAATTAAAAACTTTTCTTGCTTGAAAGGCTCAAAATGTTAAGGTTTTCTATGTACAAAATCTCAACTGCCTTTATTCCATCTTCTTTGATTTGCTGAAAAACAAGTCCAAAGTATTTTGATAGTACAGCTCCGCCAGCTTCTCTTTCGGCTCCTCTTTTATACCGGCTATGGCCTCGAGGACTTGGCTAAAACGATACATATTTGTTATATTTTGTGGTTTTTACGTTGTATGAACTCACCTGATTTGGCAGGGCTCGCAGCGTCCGTCTATCAAAGTTTCTGCGGTCCACTTTTCCTTTTTCTTGACGGTCGGAAACCGGGTGGAGACGTGCTTGTGTCCGGCATGGGAGGGACGTATGCCACACCAAGGACAGTCCGTTTCCAGCATAATGCGATCGTTGGGCAGCTGCCGCACCACTGCGGCGTTGTCCGCCGTCTTCAGAGAGCAGCCGTTGAGGCCAATGTAAAGGCCGCCGAAGGCAAGGATGCTCTGGGCCTCCTCGAAAGTTCCTGTGAAACTATGCACCACTCCGCCGCCGCACTGCCTCATCTTGTCCCGGTTCCTCTCCAAAATGGCCATGAAGTCAGCGCCAGCGTTTCGCATGTGCAGGAAGAGAGGCAGCCCGAACTCGGCCGCCAGGCCCAGCTGCTTCTCGAAGTAAAGGCGCTGTGTCTCCGCGTCGCAGAAGTGCAGGCGGTCGTAGTCCAGGCCGCACTCACCGATGGCCAGCACCTTGCCGGAGTTCGCCTCGATCTTGGAGCGCAGCTGGTTGTAGTAGCCCTCGGGATCGGGCAGGAATTCGCCGCAGCGCGTGGGATGTGCGCCCACCGTGGTGAACAGCCGCTCTGGGGAGGAAGGCGGGAGGTGAGGTTAATGGTCAACGAGGAAAATGATTTGCCTACCGTCTTTGCCGGCCAGTTCCAGGGCCTCGTCCACATCCTTGAGGCAGCCGGCGGTGATGATGATCTTCTGGAGGCCCTGCTGCCAGGCACGTGTCAAAACCACGTCTAGGTCGGCTGTGTGCTTCTGGGAGTCCCCGTAGCGGCCCTGGAACATGGGATCCGTAAGGTTGGCCCCAATGTCTGCGGATCATATTGTTTGTTGTGAAAATTCGCTTTATTTGAGTTATTTTCTTGCTCAAACCAATGTATTTCAAAGCCATTCCCAATCGCCGCATCAGTGTTACCAGGTTAAAATTTGCTTGAATATCCAGTGCTGCCCATAATTTCGTTCATGTGCGAACAGTGCGGCCAAGTGCGCGTAGCTTTGCCGCCAGATGTCGCTATACCACTGATAGATGCGCCGCCAGGGGGCGTACATGGCTGTTTTCCGTTAAAACTTCAAAATTTAAACTTACAAATTAATCTCCCTTCTAAGCCCTTAAAACGCAACGTGTCAGCCTCGATGGGGTTTTCTGCACACTGTCCCCGAAATTAAAACGCTTGGGTAAGCTTATTTAAGGCTAAATCAATGCCACTGTGTATGGCATTCGGATTCTCGCATAATGCGAGCTAATTAGGCCGCACCAGCAAAGCTGTTTATTGTTTGCAGCGGCCGCTAAATCGGCTTCCTCCACCCCTCCCTGCAAATTTCAAATCGTCGCTATCTCACGGCTGCTTTAAGCCGGCAATCGGGGTTCACGCAACTGCAGCATTTATAGGCAAATGCCATTTATACATATTTCGAATGAAATTCCATTAGTTACTGTTAATGGATGCTGCGGTCGGTTTACTGGGTGCCGGCACTAGTTTTAATTGATTTAGTGGATACTGCTGGCTCCTGGCTGCTGGCTGCCGCATCCGATGGCCCCATGGAAACGGAATAGGAAATGGGAAATGGAAAGTGGGAATTAGAATGAAATTCATTATGCAACGGAATCAAACATTATACACTGATGACTGGGACGCATTGTGGTTTATTTTAACTGGCTAATACAATTGTCAATAATTCAATTTGAATTGGAATTCAATTAGTTTACAAGTACATGACACACATACGCACACCTAGAGAGAGTTTATTTGGGTTTCTTTAGTTTTAGTTGTAGCTTCGGTAGCCGATTTCCACTTTCCTTTGTTTTATTCGGTAGACCAATCGAATTGCGTAAATTACGTACACAAATATGTATTTCAAAATTGGGTAAATTGGATTAGTCAGCTGATATATACTCGAATGCCGCCTGCTGCCGCTCCGCGCTGTCCTAGTCCTTGTGTCCCATCGGTTGCTGATATATAACATATATGTATGTATGGCGGTTAGTTGATTAGAGATCGAATACTTGTCGGGGGCTTCAGATTTGTTGTCGATTAACTACACCTAGTAACAATGTATAAACAGATTACTTATAAAACAAACACCCAAACTCTGTAAGTACGATCTAGGGACTAAGTACATTAATGCGTAATCTTTGTATATTATATATAACATATTCTGCCTGGACGAAAGCAACAGGGCTGCCCTACTCTGTGGCAGGCAATTTCCGTCTACTTTGTGTGTGTTTTGCATTCATTTTTTAGTTTTGTTTTGTGTTTTTCGTACGCCTAGGTGTACATATGCTATATTATTTAATCACAATTCACTTTGCATATGCCGTATTTCATTCATTTACAAATCCATTAGGTATCTGCCGCCGCACTCGCCTAAAAGTAGTCTTTCTCGAATAAATCTTACTTGCTAAGCACACTCAGAGTAAACAAACACAAAGGAATTCTTATCACACACTGGCAAGGACTCGCACACGCTCGCCGCTGCACCTCGTGTCGGGGCGGAGGAGAGAAGGTGACTCGCATGCAAAAGTTGCGTATTAAAACCAGATTTATCGATTATATTCTATCATACAGAAATCTCCTATTCCCGTGCACTGCGGCAATTTGATTTGGCAATTTAGCATAAGAAGTTCACCCTGTATTATCCTTGATAAGCATTTCGAGACTCACTGCTACCGCGCCCGAACTCATCAAATTTATTTTACAATTACGCTTTTTGCATAGTAAATTGTTTTGTGCCAAAGTTTCTGTTATTTCACGTGGCTGCGCGGACAAAGGAGGTCGGGAGGACTCCGCGAAATTGCGTTACGTCCCGACTCTTTCTGGAGTGGAGCCAGTTTGGCTCAAAGCAAATACAAACGAACGTGTTTTACCCATCCATCAGGAGTGGCTATATATGTAGGGAAACGCTTTAATAATAATAACTACAGTGCCGGCTAACGGTGCAGATTTAGTACATACACATATTTATGTATATAAATTGGCATTTCAGAGTTTACCTTAAAGCTACGCCAACCTATCATAATATTATGATAATCAATCAATGCAAAACGAATTAAACTTAGTCCGCCCTCAGATAACTCCTCAACAAACAACAGCAACAACAACTGAGCCATTAATTTCTCATCAAAAGGAAACTCTATGAACGGCATTACGATGCCCAGAAATCTCGTCACAAGAGTCCCCTCCTTCCCCTGGCTCTGGTCTCTCTCATTTAAATTCAAATTCCGTATCCGTACACAAAGGCTAGACTAAAATGTATGAAATTTGTGGACAAAAAC
The DNA here is from genome assembly GCA_018904815.1 of Drosophila ogumai. Classification (NCBI taxonomy): domain Eukaryota; kingdom Metazoa; phylum Arthropoda; class Insecta; order Diptera; family Drosophilidae; genus Drosophila; species Drosophila ogumai. Next base: position 55,982 of record JAEIIJ010019915.1, on the reverse strand, counting down.
CGAAATGCTTAGTCGTACAAAGAGTAATTTTCAATTTAAATAAAACTGGTCCCCTTAAACCGCAATGACCTAGCCCGAAAACGATTTCCGTATATCCTTGGCAAGTCGGCTCAGTGTCGAATTAATCTCATAACCTGCCTGCCCCGATGACACTAGATATAATTTAAGCCGAATTATTTTCGAGTCCTCTCAGCGCCATGGTACTACATATAATCTGGGATTTGATTTTGCAAACGAAAACGAAACGAAAAAGGAGAATCATTTACAATTTGGGACACATGATTCCCCAATTACCATAGAATTATCTTATGTGGCTTTTGAACTTAAGGGCAGTGTCATCACGGCATTAACACGGAGCTCCAGCTACTGAATATGGCTTATTTTCGATATGGACACATAGTAAATTATTAAAGTTATTATCGGGTTGCACATTCATCATCAACAACTACGCTAAACTGGGCTCGTTTGCCCTTGAGCCAACCGGTTTCTGTGTGAGTTTTGTATTATCAGAATAATAATCAGCCCGCTGCACCAAACATAAATAAGGGCCCCGCCACTTGTTTATGCACACTAATTTGCTGCCGTCTCTATTATTAATACATTTTGTGGCGAAATATAATAACACAATTAGGCGCTGCCGGCCAGAATAATGCGAGTGCCTTACTGCACGTTGCAGTCGTCGGATGCGTTGTTGATTTGCTGCTTGGTCTTGCGGGAGGCGCGGCGGATGAGCGATCTGCAATGGAAGTGGAACGGTGGTGAGCGGAAGAGAAACAGGAACAGGAGCCGGATGTTGCCAGGGATTCCAGCCGACTGAGTCGGCTTTGGCGGATGTGCGTGTTGTAAGCGTGTGTACACAGGAAGAAATCAGCAACTACTATGAGTATTTCAGGAAATCGCCAGGTTCAAAAATATTTTAAAATCATTAAAATTATTATATTTTTTAATTTAAAAAATTTAGAAACTTGGGTGTAATTACAAGGAATATGGAGATACTTATTCACTTTGTCTAATTATTTTCAAATTTATGAAAATGTCAAAAAATTCAAATTTTGCTAATTGAGGGAAATGTTGCGCAACACTTAAAGGAAAATGTTGCTAGGAACATGCTGCTCAGTACCTATAGGTTTTAGCAACATAAATGTAGATGTTGCAGAAGTTTAACAAACGTTAACAATAATTTCATGTAAATAAACCCCCAGTTACTATTTTTCATTATATTTGAAAGGTTGGTGCTCGAATTTTAAACTTGATCTGCGTGCAAAAAGTATGAATGTTTTCCCTAAATGAGTTTTATAGTCCCTGAGATCCGGGTTTTTTAAACGGACAGGCAAGCGGACATGGCTAAATCGCCTTGGCTGGAGATACTGATACTCTATGGGGTTTATTATTATGGTATAATTGTGTAGCTGTAAATGGATATTTATTAAGTAAAAATTACTCCCTGGATTGTTGCAAAAATTTAATATAATTTCAAAATATAAAACAAAGGCGATGTCCCGAAATTCGTAGTGATCTTTTCCTTGCGCGTGTTGCACTCACCTGGAACGCGGCTTCAGCTTGGCCTCCGCACTGGTGCTGGCCACATCGACGGCGTCCACCAGGCCGGAACACTTCTTGTCACCACTGCCGCCGGCGCCGCTGAGAGCCGGGCTGTTCATGCGATTTTTATCTGCAACAAATAGATAATAACGGGTGGCTAATTAGTATCCACGAGTGCATTTAACGGCCGCCGAGCACCGCACAAAGGGAATGCGCGATTTCAGGAAAATGTGCTGCCAATGCTGGGAAAATCCAATTTCCCAGCCGGGAGTGGTGCATGCGTCCTTGTCCGTTGCCGCAGCAACTGGCACATCCGGACTTTCAGTGCAACCGACGTGCGCTGGCGTAATTAACTTATGAGCGTCACACACACAAAGAGCCGGGGAGGGAGTTGCAGCACACTCGCAAAGTTACCGCTCGAAATGGGTTTTTTTACAGCCGGCTGCACAGTCAAAGTTCATCTCAAGATAAGAGGTCTCAACAGCAGACACCCAATTTGCCCTTTCTCCGCCCAGCTTGAGTATCTGCCACGCATCTGCCGCCAATGGGGCAGATGGGGCTCCTCAAAAGGAACAGCCCCTGATGGGTGAGGTGGCTAAGGTACTACGTTTATGTAGGAACTTTATTACTCGGAAAAATTGCTATCCAGTGTAGATTTAATTAAAATGCAAAGTCTGGACCAAACATATTTCCAGTCGATTCAATCTTTTTCACACAAAAAATATGCAGATAAATATCACATCAAATTTCTTGATGATATTTACGTTGGCTTTGTAAAATTTGCCAAATAAAAATAAGCTTTCCAATCAATCTCCTTTGAAAGGAGGCCCAAACTGACAATGTTGCTCCAACCAATTAAGTAAGCCATGTCAATGAAGTCGTTAACTTTCCGGCAATCCTCAATCAGCCAGCTTAGCCTGCCAACGAGAGTGTTAAAAGCACACAAAAGGTGTTGGCAGCAAGATGTTTGCCAGTTTCCCCTGGTAAACAAACAGGCCTTTTTGTTCCTCCATAAAGCCGCAAACAAAGACCGGGCTTACAATGGGCGGGAAAACAATCGTTGGCCGGACTGTAGCGGCATTAGGAGCCACAAAGACAAAGGGAAAGCCAAAGTCAATTCAGTTATTAAAGTTTACAGCTTAGCGGAGAAATGTGTCTGTGTCGCTGTGGCCAAATGATCCCAGCAAACAGAATTATTGAGCAGGCCGGCAGCAGCCTGTCGACGGAGTGTGTTGCACACTTCTGGGTGTCGGCGGTGTCAAGTGCAAACAAAATGGCCGCCAAGCGCCATTGTTGTCAAAAAAAGGCGCCCAGCAGCGGGGGAACTGGCACTGCGACTGCCGCTGACAGAGAGCGCGCGAAAATGCCGCCCGCACCGACCTAACTCCGGCATCCCCGCAGCTCAGTGGCCGAGTGGATGAAAGCCGTAACGAGGGCAACTGCCAACGGAGCACGGGAATACTGCCGGAGCAGCACAAAAACAAACAAGTGGGTGCTGGGGCGACAGGAAGTGCCGGTGGCTGGGGTCGCTTTCAGTATAAATTGTGCATATGCGGCGGGAATTGATGCGTGCGTGCGTCGTGTAACAGAAATTTAAATTAAATTTGTTTTACTCTCCCGGCTCAGTGTGTCGGGTTTCATCAGGAAGACACACGGCTGATTCAAATGAAGAAAAACAGAGCATATTCGGGTGTCTCGATGGGTTTCATTACCGCACAGTAAATGGTTTACATGTCCTAAAGTTGAAATGTTCACGTAAAAGGACAGCACTTTTTGCAACTTGTTGTGGGATATATGTACAAAAGTAGTAAACGGGGTTATCTGTACTGTGAAAATGACCTGCTTTTTATGTCTCAAATGTGCAAAAAAACAACTATAATAATGTGTCCCTCAAATTAAAGTTCTTTTATTTAACAAAAACGAGTTTTTCCACACTCAAAATAATCGTTATTTTTAAAACTCTACCATAATTCCACCGTTGATTGTTTTACAGCCAGAGTGGATCACACGCATGTACGTGGCACACAATATATTTCGCATTTAATGTGTACTACGAGGCTTCCACAATTGAGTTAGGGCCTGGGTTGCCGGGCTGCAAATAAAACGGCTTGCGGTGCCAACCCCCAAAACCACCCGCAGCCCGGAAAACACACGGGAGCCGCAGCAGGGCAGAGCGAGGAGCCCTGTCGGAGGAGGACCCGGCAAAAGCCGCTTTCCTGGCCACAGCACATGTATGTGGCCTGCAGCTTTGGCTTTGTCTCAACTTACGCGCTCGTCCGTTCCCCTGCCGCCCCATCACCCGTCACACAAATACACTTTACAACCGTAAACATACATATGTAGCATACACAGAGAAAAAATGGGGTGTATTTGTTGGAAATGTGTGAAATACAAATATCTGAGCTAAGACTAGATGGACTAGATAACAAATAAGCAGTAAGTATGAAGTGCTTCACAAATCACAGGGGTTTTTAAAACTTCTTAAAAAATAATCATTAAACAACTTAAAAATAAATATTATTGCACTAAATTTGAAAATATTTCATGCATACCTTAATAGGTTTTAAAACCCCTAAAAAATCGAAGAGAATTTGATCTTGAGGTTTATTTATATATCTCTTTAAAACTTTTAATGCTTTGGCTTAAAGCCACAGGAAGAAATAAACAATTTATAATTTATTAATTAAATAATGATTTATTAATTATTAATTTATTCGTTCCGATCAAACATTTTATTCCACCGCAAAATAAGTCAATGGATAATACCTATGATAATAAAGTAAATAATAAATAAAGAAATAGTCCTAGCTTCGGAATGTCAAATCTAAAATTTGAAATTACAAATTAATGTGTATAATTTATTCAAAATCTTAATACATACTACTAAAACTTTAACTATGCTCCCTTTTATCTTATTCATTTTGTTGTCTTTTTTCAAGTGTATTAGATTTGTTAAAATATACTTAGAGCTTCGTACTAAAGGAATCAGTAGAGCATTAAAAAATGTGCCTAAAAATATGCCTAAAAGGTCTGCTTTGTTACCTAGGTGCTTTAGCTTTAAGAGTTTTGAAACCTTTATATTTTATAAATTTTAATTTTTACATTATGATTTTTCAAATATATAAAAAATAAGACATATTATGATGGGTTCTTCAGACTAATTTTTAAAAATACTTTTGACTAGTTAAAGCATGTGTTGGTTTTGAACACTTTTGAATTAGACAAATTTGTAGATTTAAAATTAAGAACTTTAATGTAAGAATAAAACATTTAATTTATTTGAAGCATATACCAATATAAATAAATAAAAGGCAACTAAAAAAGAAAACATTTGTTTCTGAATAATTCTTAAATTCTAAGCTTTTTTTATCCGTTAGAACCGATCAATGCTCTCTGTGATTACCCAAAGAATCAGTTTCTCATCGGAGGTCTCAAAACATCGCGAAGAATAAGCAATGAAAATTAAAAGTAACCTCTGAAATAAGCTGTTTTCCAAACCCTTTCATTAACCCTAGAAGAACTTAAATACATTTTATTGTATTTATTTAAAGTCGTCGTTTTTCACAGTGCTCTCCCGCACACACGACCAGAAACAATCTCGGCAACAAAATGGCAGCATTGTAAATGAAATTTCTGCGATTTGTTTTTGCATACGCCGCGGTGTACATTTTAAGGCAATTACTTGACTGGAGCGGCCCTACTTCCATTCCCTCCCCGGAGCCGGCAGTGATTAAGTGCTTAGACCTATTTTCGGTGGCACACTCAAGGCGCTGTTGTCACCGCTGTCACCTTTGCGGCGCGTCGTCCGTTGAACCGCCAATGAATGTGTGGGCTGTAGTACTATAGTCTGCCACTCGGCGACGACCTTCGCCATTCAGACAAACGTCGACGACTATTGTCGCTTGTCTCTTGTCCGCCTGTCATCGACAGCAGGACGAACTCTCGACCCCCGACCCCGGTCCAAGTACATATTTGACAACATTTTCGGCCAGCATTTAATATGTTTTTTGCGAACTCCGCTGCCACTGCCCTTGGGCATTCGGACTCAAGTCGCTGAAAATTATGTACTTGCATACAACAGTAACTTCCAGTTTGGCTCTTTTGCCGACGGGCAACTTTGCACTTAATTTGAATGACTTTTGCGGGCACTAAAAATTTATCAAAAGACTTTCCGGCAAACAATTAAATTATTGGCAAGAGCAGCCGGGTGGGCTAGAGGGGATCCCTGTTATGACTCAACAACTTTTTCTCCAACGGAAATTAAATTAATTATTTGGCTGCCGTGTAATAGAATGAGTTTTGGGCAACATTAATTAACTAGATATTTATACTTTGAGAGGGATGCCAGGCTCCTTTAAAACTTCTTGAGCCGTTCTTGGTTGTCCTCCTGGGCTCGTTGCCTCGTTCTATTTTCATATGCCGCGAACTAAGTTTTTAATGAGATAATAAAGCATTCCATTACGGGGTAATTAGAAGGTCAAGCTGTTTAATTAATACACGTGCTCTCGCTCGAGAGCGTTTTGATCAGACGCCAGACGCGTTTGAACATCGAGGGAGGTCGGGGATGTATACCGTTGTAACATGTATTTGGCCCGCCGCCTTTTGCTTTGCTTTTCTGTGTTTCTTCTATTGGGCTCTGTTTTGTCGTCTGATGAATAATGAAAAAGAGTTTGTCTTTGTCAATTGGGCTGGAAGAAAGGTTCTTTCGCCGGTTCGCCTGCCGAATTCCCACAATTAATTAGGCCAAAGACAGCGGACAGCGGTCGGAAGGCGGCCATTGAAGCTGGAATGCTAATTGCATTCAATTAGCCAAATTGCCAAATTCATCCTAGCCTAGGTCTACTAGGCGCGCCCAAAAACGCCCATTCGTTGGCCCCACGTCCGTGCGGCTTTGCCTTTTTGATTTAAAATGAATATATTAATAAATGTGCATCAATTATTGATTAAGCCCCACCAGATGCGCCCTAGTCAGCGCTTAAGTCCGTGGCTTAATTACACGCGACCTGCAAGCGGCTTAATTATTGTATTTATGGCCGGCGCGGTATATGTTAATTTCGCACTAATTAAGCTGCTTAAAGTGCCGCATGCGACTGAAATCGAACCCGGTATGATACCTCTGTGCCAAGGCTCTGGCTTTCAATCAGAGCCTGCGAATGTGAATCTTTAATTGATATTTGAAACTGCAGCGGGCAACAGGCACCGGGAAAGGTAAAAAGAGAGAAAACAATCAACAAAGGGCTCAACCCGAGCTGCGGCCGATTTCGGTTTCATTTCACGTGGCTATGGCAACAAATTGTTATGGATTCTTCATATACATACGACAGCGAAAAAACACTGAATAATTTCGAAACATATTCAAATTGTGGGAAATAAGTACTAGGGGTGTATATCGAAAGAAGAGGTAAGAATATATATCGAAAATATTAAAGATAATAGATCGAAGATATTGTTAATCTTAATATATACAAAATGGAATCGAAACCTAAAGCATTTAATGTTTAAGTATATAAATAAAGGTCATACATATAATATACGAAAAAACTGTACATACGGTGCGAAGTACTAAACAAAAGATGGTGACATTAAAATATTGATTGATAATTCCAATAGTAATAAGATTAATCGATCTTATCAGTTATCTCTAGTATGTAATATTTATTAATTTCATCTTTGACTAACTTTTACTGTTTATATGTATTTGGGAACAGATGAATTTTAACTATGAATTTCCGTTGTCAAATATTTATGCAAATTGTAGTAAAAACTGTCGAAATAACTTAAAATATATTATTAATTAAGGATTATATGTATTCCATAGCATAAAATTTTAATAGTCAGCTTAAAGATCCTTTATATGATAGTATGAAACTAAAAAAAAAATATATATTAAACATTAATTATTTAATAAAAGCTAAACTGTAAATAAATAAATAAGTTAAAAAAAACTAAATTAATGTCATGTAGCCTTCAACTAAATAACGTTTTTTAAAAATTTCCAGGTAATATACAGTTTTAAAAGCTTTAATTTATATTAAGTGCCTGAGTATCACGGATTTGTGTATACAACAAATTTTATTATGAACAATTTCAGTTTTGAATCTACAGGAATTTTCTGTGGTTCAATTCATTTAAAAATAATTGTACAATTTAAAAAGTTTTAAATTATGTTAAGTGCCGGAGATCCACAGATTTGTGTATTAAAATAATTATATTTCGAAAACTACTAGTTTGCAGCACAATTGGGATTACAGAGAAATTATCTGTGGTTCAACTAATTTAAAAATAATTGCTCAGCGGACTATACTTACTTCGACTGGACGATGCGCTGACGTAGGCCGATGAGCGGCGCTTGAAGCCGCTAGGCGCCGCCTCTCCGCCGGCCCCGCTGCCCCCGCTCCCGCTACTGCTGGCGGGCAGGAAGCGGGACAGGGAAAGCAGGGACTTGAACAGGTCGGTCACATTGCTGTCCTCCTTGGCCGAGCACTCCAGTACCTTGGCTCTGCAACGAAAAACAACAAAAAAGTTGACCGGACTCTGTTAAAAAGCGTGGCATACTTTTCAGGGGTGGCTGCTTAAATAGCGGTTACGTAAGGCAAACATAATACGTCAGCGAATTTCGATGGCAAAAAACAAAGCGAAAACTAAACCGAAAAAGCCAAAAGTCGAAACAACACCAGCACAACAATGCGCGTCTGGTATTTGCGTGTTCAATGCAAAGCACAGTTTTTGCGAGTGGCCTTCGCATTGCCCATCGTCGTGCAACAGCCGGAGGCAAGCGCTGCTAATGGCTAAATTAGGCATGTCATGTAGCATTTTGCACAGGTTGTGGTCACAAAGCTGATTCGCGTTGTCCCCCCACAACTGCCACAAGGACTACAACGAGGAGGAAACGAGACAAAGGCGTTATTCAACGCCCAGGTTATGCTTAAACTACTTATTTGGTAGGTATCTACCTTGTTTGTCAGCTTATTTTAAATATTTTAATTATGAAACCCAAATTGAAATGTATAAAATTAGTTTATTTAATTAGGAGTTGCTGTGAACTAACTCCTTCCTTTCTCCTTAGAAAACATCATAGTTATTGGTTTTTAAAATGTTAATAGAAAAATTTGTACAATTTACAGGATTTGCAGAAAAAACATTTACCTTTTGTTGTGATCTATACGTTCTGATTCTATTTCTTAATAAATATAATGCCTTTTGATTAGGACAACTGTCAGAAAAGACAGTATAAACAGACCAGTTAATGTAGCCTTGATAACTCAGTAAACATTTTCTTTATTTATGTATCATTTAAGGTTAAAATTTACTCTCTATATAAGAATTGCTTTATTATAATAATAATTATAGATAAAATTGCAACAGCTAATTCTCCTCATTATGTTTTCAGTAATAAAAAAGGGTTAAAATATCGATATTATCGGAAAAATGTTCGACATATTAGATTCTTTTTTCTTTGTTAGATACATTCAATAAAATATTGATTTATTGTACAAAATAGCAACGCTTGTAGGTCGATATATATATGTACATATAAAATACTTCTCAAATATTGATATAGTATCAATAAAACAATATTAACTGCCAACCCTAATATGAGGTCTTTACATTGGCAAATGCCAAAAAAGGGGTTATCTTTTATCTATATGTTGCTTATTAGTCTCTTAGATGTCTTAGATCAGGAAATATTTGGTTTAACTTGGATCATTAATTTAAAAGCTCCCATTAAAACATTATTTAAGGGTTTAAAAACCTTAGGCTTCCAAAGAATACTCTCTTTTCTCTCACAACTTAAACTTTATTTTGAATAATCAAAATGGCATTAGGCTCAAGACAAAAATAGATTTTATCGATCCAGACTCTCTTAAAAGGGATTCGTTTTGAGTCTTCCAACTGAGGGTGACGCAGAATAATTGTATATTTTGCCAAAGCTTCATTTAATTAAAATTGTAACAGCTGACTTGGCAAAATAAATAAATAGATGCCTGAATTGTTAATGCCATAAGCTGCAATAACAGTAAATCAGAGAAAAATTGATATGGGCTGCGTGTTATTTTCATTTTTTTCGCATTAACCCAGCCAGAATACAAGGTAAAATGCGCATGAGTTTGCAATTAAACGTTGAATAAATACATTGTTCCAGCTCCGGGGAGTAAGCCACTTACACATGTAGCAAGCGAGCGGCAAGTTCCCACGTATCCACATATCCACATATCCACATTTCCACATATTATGTATACGCAGGGTGTACTCATTCAGGCTGATAAATGCACTTGAGTGGCGTGCTCTTAAAGCGTTTAACCGCAGACTGGCAGACAGACCGGGAGATAGAAGGACTGAAAGGCAGGCAGGCGGTGGAGCAACAAATTGCATTGCATCTCGGCGCCGGGGAAACACTCCTCCTCGGAGGACCACTCCTGCCACGTGCACGGAGGTGCGAGATTGTGGCGAAAGGTTCAAGGTGGCTCACTCTGCCGTGGCCCAAACCGCACCATCAATCTGCGTGAATGTTTAATCCAACAGAGATTTGTACGTAATGCTCGCGCCAACTGTCCTGCGTCCTGCGTACGGCGTTCAGTGTCCTTCATCCCTCGTCGTGCGGCCTCTGTCATCTCCATTCTGCGGTTGAGTGCTCCTCCTGTGTGGCGTTGTTCGGTCGCTTTTAAATAAGTTTACGCACGCTTGCTTAAACAGCAACACGAGCGTGCCACGCCTCGCTTTTCCACTATCCACTGCTCGGGTCTTCCCAGGATATGAAATTATGGCAGGACTCCTCGGGCTCCTCTCGTCCAGTGGCAAGCACGTATGTGATTGTAAGTGATTTTTACGAGGCCGGCCCCGCAGTTTATTAAGGAAGCAATTACAGCGCTGAAGGTGGGGAACGTAGTGCCAGAAAGGAAGTGCCAGCAGCGAGTCCTTTTTGGAGCGAATCGAAAGGATGCGGCCAGGCTTTCAGGGCTACTTGTCACGCGAGCAATGAATTAAAATTGTTAATGCGGTAAACAAGGAACTTAATCAGGCCAGTGGACTCATTTTCCACTCGTTCGGCTCGCACTGGAATACCTTTTGACTGACAATGGAGACATTTTAGGAGACTCTCTTAAACACTCTTTAAACGTTGTGTCTGCTTGAGAGTATTTACTAATCAAGCATTTTGTAGCCCCCTCAACATTTCCCCTCAGAGCAGTTTGAGAGCATTCGAGTTGAAGGACCTCATGCATGCTATGCATATATGCAAACAGGATGCCAGAACTCGGCTGTTTAGTATTCAGAGAGTTCTCGCCGGGAATACTCGAACATATCGCCCATACGACCAGGTGTTCGCATGTGGCAATTGATGGGCTGCACGACAGCGACACCGTTTGCGGCACAAGATGGCCAATTAGGAGCTATTACGGGGACATGCTCTTTGTGACATGACTGCTGACTAGTGACTGCCGGCGAATTGCAATTTTCCCCCCGGCTGGAGCTCGTTTTTCATGCCAACAAATGGCATTTAATGAGCGCCACAACCCCATCCCTGGACAATGCAACTGATTTCGGGGGCCAAACTGCCACCATCACGCTTTCTGGCGCTTAATTTCATTTGTAGCAATTTAATTGCGACTCTGGTCGTTGCCATTTGCCGTTTGCTTCAGCTTTTCCAGTCCCGGTTGTCCCGTGCAGTTGGGCGGCCAGAATTTATGAGGCTTTTTTAATTCCACTTTGTTGCGTTACTTATGAAAATTGCAGCTGTTTGGCGGTTTTGCGGCTTTGTGCTCGCCGGCTTTGTTGCACAACTTTTGGCAGTTGTCCCCTAATTGCTGTCGCATGCAGCAGCAGCAGCAGCAGCAGCAGCAGCAGCAGCTGTTGCGCTCTTTACGGCCATATTTCGCTAAATAAATGTAGGGACTTACCGTAAGCGCGGCAGCTCGCAGAACACCCAATCGGTGACCTCCTCCAGCTTGACCTCTCTGTGGGTGCTGGCCAGGTCGGCCTTGTTCCCGGCGATCACAATGGGAATGTCCTGCGAATGGAAACGAAAGGGGAATTAGCAGTGGCATTCGCAGGAGTACAAACCAAAACCAAAAGCAGAAACAGAACACAAGCATCCACGGCAAGGCTCTTCAATTGTCCTCCCGAAATCAGGGAGCACACAAAGAAAGCACGGAGCACGGGTCGTTGTGTGCCATTGTGCCATAATTGACACTCGCCGGGACAATGGCGGCGGGTAGCGGAAACCGTGAAAGCGCCAGCGGAAACAATAGCTCTAACTGGAGGACAGTGGGTCGAGTAAAGATTGAGGAAGGGTTTCTTAACCACTGTTAATAAGTAAAGAAAAATACAAAGAGTTTACTAATCATATTTATACCATTTCTTTAATATTATAAGATTTTAATTTATTTTTTTTCAAGTGCCCACTTGTTTAGACCCACTGTGCGGCACCATAACAAGGGCTTTGGAACAAGCCTAAACCTCTGCCGCCTGGCTTGACTCCTCCGGCTCAAAGGGGAGCATTTTTAATTGCTTTTCGGATTGTGGCGAACGGTGCGAGGCTCGCGTTCGCCCCTCTGATCTTTCAGCTCGCGCTGATTACATACAAAATGCAGGAATGTAGGTGCGGGTGCTGGTGCTGTTGTTGATGCTGCCTCACCTGAAAGTCGCCGCGCTGCTCCCGGATCTCCTCAAAGCACTGCTTCACACACTGAAAGCTGGGCGCCGATGTGGCCGCGTACACGAGCATGAACGCGTGCGCCGTGGCAATGGACAGGCGTCGCATGGCGGGGAATTGCATGTCACCGGACGTGTCCAGAATGTCCACCTGCAACGGGAGAAGGTGAGTCTGTCTGTCGGGCTATGGTAATGCTGGAAAATTGCACCTGATTAAATGTGAATGGCCCTATTCTGGCGCTTAAACGCCGCCTATTCGAGACCGCAGTTCGCAGCTGCAGCATGTGTCAAGCGGTTGTGGCATTTAATTGGCGCCCAACATGCCGCAGATCATGGAAATTTAATTTTAAATATGAGGTCTTTACATTTGCAAATGCAAAAGAGGATATCTTGTACCTATCGCTAGAAACTATACCAATTGGAAGCTATTAAGAAATGGAATTGAACAGCGAATAAGTACTTTGTAATAATTTAGTTATTTAGAAGGAAAACTTAAGATGATGATAGGAATGATGATAAGAAATATAAATTTAAAACAAAGTGTCATATGCATACCAAATGTTAAACGGACGTTTCTTTAAATTATTTACTTAATTTAAATATTTAAATAAATATATTTAGTTGGTTTTTGGATCGATTAATTGTCTTGTAAGCGTTAAGCTATATGTATTTATTTTTCTATTAAGTATTTGTTTTATAGTGATCCTTAATCAATGCCTAACAGATTGTAAGATACCGGGTCACATAGACTTGTTTCTTCTAAATACGCCCTGAACCCAAAATAGTTTTAAGTAAATATCTTTAATAAGTTAATCTTTGAAATTATTATGATAATTAACGTTAAAAAGAAACAATGCAGAGAAAAAGTTGCGGGTCCTACAAAGGTTTCAAATGTCCCTAACCAAAAACCTAACTTTTATAAATCCCATGTTTATCTTTCATTTGCACTTCACATTTTAAAAAATTGACATTTAATTATATTCATTAAATTACATTCAAAGTTACATCTTAAGAAATCAATTTTTTTGAATCTTTAATGTCGTGCCCAACAGATTTCGTCGTCTTAATTTTTTAAAGATGCTTGAGATTTGAAATTCAAGTGCTCCTCCAGCGATTTGTCAATGGTAAGTTCAAGGACGAGACGCCCAGTCTGAGCGATTGAGGGGTGGCCGCTCCTGGCTATGAGCTCTTGGCTCGTGGCTGGTGACTCGTGGCCACGTTCAATGCTCACTTGATGCCAACTAATCCCCGTGTCAGCATCTGTTATGTCGGCTGTATCGCCGCGTGGCGTACGCGATACGCATCGAACGCGATCCGCAGTGTCAATGGCGGGTTGAGGCCAAAAGCCAGAAGCCAGGAGCCAAAAGCCACAGAGCCAGAGAAAAAGCCAATCGTTTAGCCGTGTCAGCGTCCCGCGTGACAGCCTTGGCCATTGTGAGGCAAATTTGTAACGCATTGTTCGGCCGCGATGGGTAAACTTTATTAAAAACACTTTATGGAATGACACAATTTATATTTCTGACAGCATTATGGCCATTGTTCGCTGGCTGGGCTTTGTTAGGGCCCAAACCTCTGCCTCCACGTTAGGGGCATCAAATTCGCCCTGCTGCGCCGCACATTCACGTACATACACCAAATGGCTTTTAAAGAGCAGAAATCGTTTAGTGCAATGTAATGTTCCCGTTTGATGGCCACACGCTGCTCCGACAATCAGTCACAGCAGGCTGCACTGGCTCCTCGCTGGAAGCAGGGGTCATTAGGCGAAACCTCAGCTCCAGATACAGCCTGAGACAGGAGCAGGGACCTCGGAAAATTGTCAAGGTAAAATTGATTTGAATGCATCGGGCTGCCCGGAGACTGCATTGAAGGTGGCCCGGGCATAAATCACCTTAAGCTCCGAGTGTAATTCAATCTGCGACGGGCCCTCCAAGCAAGATAAAGTATTAGAGGCGGAGCGCTGTTGGACGCCAAAATGAAATTAATTAAAGCGAAACATGTCCTGGCGGGAGCAAGGATTGAGGCCTGGTACCGGCGCCACCACCAAGCGTGTCAGTGTCGCCTCTCGAAGAGGAAGCCCCAGCGCCGGTGATAATGACTATGGCAGCGCTGAGCTCCGCTCCTCCTCCCAGCACACCTATTAATCAATTTTCAGCTCAACTTTTCTACGCCGAGCATGTGGTTTTGGTGTAAGACAAGTTTGAACAGCGAATAATCAGCTCGAACACCGAAGAACGGAGAGTGAATGATGTTCCGTCGGAAGTTTCCTCCGGCACGACACGGTTGGCGGATGCGTCGACAAGTGCTGAGTATTCCGATGGATGGAAACCCCTAGTTGGCTGGCGCAACTTCCCTTTACGAGTGCTTATCCCACGCCGATTAAAACCCGATTATAATAATGTACGGCAGTTATCAGTTTCCGGGCTATTTCCGTCCGCCAGACAAGTTATTAACCATTAATTGCCCCTCTTTAAGTAACACATTGGGGGGGCATCACCCAATCTTGCGCTCCCTTTCGCCTTTCGTCTGGGAATGGCCCCACATTTTCCATGTTGTTTCCGCCATTTTGAGCGTGTGCAAATTTGATTAATGGGCCTCCGCCCACCATGACAGCTCCCATGTCAGTCAGTCTGCCAGTCAGTCAGTCACGTGGGATGTGCTCAGCCCAGAAACTACTCAGCCAGGTTGCTTTAAGTGCATTTAATCGAGTTGAGATTCGTCCGCTCAATTTGCGTTGCCATCTTCAAAATGTGAATCTACAGCCTCGGGCAGAACTCGGCTGAAACCACCACCGAACGAAACATGCCGAATAGGCTTCGGGGAACTGCTCAATTGCCAGGAGACCAGGAGCACACGTGTCTTGGCTAATACTTTGCATATGCCGCACTGAGCCCTTGCCAGATACTGGGGCAATTCTCTAGACATCCAATTAGTAGATTTCCCTCTAATTAATGGGCTTAGAATTTCGGAAAGTTGATGACCTCAACAGTGATTGGGTTAATGAAGTCGCCACTAATTGCCGGCAGCTTACATTATCCTGCCCAAGTGCACTTACAAGTTGCAATTATGTTGTGTAGTACTTCAGCTTGGAATTTAGTTTCATTTAAGGCAAAGGACAGATACATGTATTTTTGCGATATTTCCTGTACAGTTCCTTTCTCCGTATTCTCTTAGCCATAATACAGTAATACCAGGTCATAGAGATTCCCAGTATACAAAAATTAAAAACAAAAATGATTAAAGATTCTCAGTATCTCTACAAAAATTACAATGTAATTCAAGGATACCATGCATCATTGTCTTCCAGCAATAAATAGTTCATGAAGTCGCCACTAATTGCCGGCAGGCAAGTGCACTTATAAGTTGCAATAATATTGTGTAGTACTTCAGCTTGGAATTTAGTTTCAATTTAGGCAAAGGACAGATATTTTTTGTATTCTCTTAGCCTTAAAATGTTAATAACAGGTCTTAAAGATTCTCAGTATCTCTACAAAAATGTTTAATGCAATTCAAGGAAGTACCATGCATCATTGGCTTCCATCGATAGTGTTCATGAGATATTCTGGGTAAAAATTTAATTTCGTTTTCAACTTAACTAAACAAAGTGAAATACCTCTTAAAATGTCAGCAAGGCTGACCAGGAGACGGACCAGGGACTCACCTTTAGCGTGACGCCGCCCAGGTCGTACTCGCGATTGTAGAGGTCCTCGACGGTGGCGCGGTACTTGTCTGTGTAGGACTTGAACAGGAAGCGCTTTACAATGGAGCTCTTGCCCACGCCGGCACCGCCCAGGAGGACGAGGCGTATGCGCTCCAGGTCCGCCATTTCGTTGGCCGCCTTGTTGCCGTTTCCTGCTTACAAATTGCGTGTCCTCGGATGGCGGATGGCTGCCGTCCCACGATGGCTCTGATTGGTGCTCCTTGCAGTGTGGAGAGTGTCCCGGCTTTATTTGTTTTCCGGAGCTTTAGCGCTGCATTATGCCGGATTTGTGTGCTTAAGCCGGAGCAGTGGCCGTGGGAGGGGGAAGGTGTGAGCAAGTCCAAGCACTTCCTCGATTTCCGCTTTCCACTCTGCAAGCTCAGTGCCTTGGCAACACTTTTACCTTCTTTGGGGCCAGCATCACAGAGGCGAGCTGCATAAAGGGCGACTGTAACAACCAGGCGGACTTCCGGCTTGGCAACTTACGCTTCCGGTCGCGGAGCAGTGCTCGGCTGTGAATGCAAAGAACGAGTAAACATTAAAAGGATTATATTGAATTCAAACAGCTACTAAATTAAATTAAAACTAAACAAGAATTATGTTCGCTACCACGCTTTATACATCTTAATGGTTGAATCTTTTTACAAGTGGTCCATTTTCATTATATATTTAATTCATTAATTAGTTAATGTTAATTTGTATATATACCATAAAAGTTAATAATGTCTAGACTTTAAATGAAATCAAAAGAAGAAAAGATGACATTAAGAACTTTTACATAGTGTAAAAATGTTGTTGTTCTTGGTTAAATCTTCCTACAAAATTTTAAAGATAAATTCTCAATGAGTTTAATCTTTAAGATAGCCGTGTGTCGCATTCTAGCTTTAAACCACCTTATTACAAGCAACAGCATAATTTCCAAATTAAATTCAGCAGCAATTGCTACATTTTCAGTCAACGAGAGGGAGGCCTTTCAAATTTACCCCATGGATGCCCTTCGCATTTCAAAATTGAGTTTCTACTTCTCGCCGGCAGCTTTTCGAACCCATCCATATTTTTGTTTGCTGCCTCTGATTGGCTTTGCCAAACGATGCGCAGCCCGGGCTCAAAGCCGGAGTATCCGAGGTAGCAGTGGCGCTGCATGTAATCATAATCTGCTCACGTGCTCCCCCCACAAGTCAGATAAATGTATGGGCGTACGCTCGGCACTCGGAGGCCAGGCAAAAAACACGGCAGCGATACACACAGGATGCACTTCTGATGCAATCCAAATAAGAAATACCGGAACGTAGGCCACATAAAGCAGTGGCCAAACGCAGAGAGCGATGGGGTAATGGGTAATGCAGCCTGCCCCATCTGCCCCATCATTCCTCTGTGCAACTGTGCATCGGGGCGACGTACAGTAATGCACAGCTAAGTGCAGCCAATTCAATTTGCCTGCCTTTTTTTCCAGTTCTTAAAGCCAAGCGAGCGGAGCAGAGCCATTTGCACCTGTGCCAAGTTCTGGCGCCCTCTTTCCCCGTAATTGCAACTTAATATAATTAGGTTTCCCAGCAAAATGCAATTTATTGCAATCAACTGCACAGATTGCTGCTGCTGGCTCTCCTCTGTGCTGCACATGAGTGGGCAAATTTCGTTAGACGCCTAACTGAGTAACCGAGTATCTGAGTATCTCTGCATCTGAGTGGGTTCCCTCTGCCTACAGATAATAACGAACAATTTGGAAAGGGGCGGCAGGCTACGTCAGGTGTTAATTACTCCGAGGCTAATGAAAGCACACTGAAAAGTTGAGACCAGTTGTCCTGCTCCCTGACAAGAGCTACATATTTTTCCTTTTCACTCTAATGCCACCTGTCTTGTACCACAATAGCCTTTCAGGATTGTATTCTCGGCTGCGTGGAAGGACTTTTAACATATGGAAAAATATCAGAATGGAATTATTATTTATACATGGCGTAAAGGATTCTTTGTCAGTGCTTATCCTTGCTTGGTTACCTGTACTTTGCCTGAGAACTTAGAGAATATTTAATAAGTGGGAGGGAGAGGCTCGTATTTAAAATTCCCCTGCTCGGCTGAGTTGAATTTCGATGTGCAAAATTCACTTCTGGCAGCAGGCATCCATGCAAATTCCTTACTATTTTACATTGGGATCCTGGTAATTTTTAATGAAAAAGCCACAGACATGGAATGATTAGTTCTTCTTTCTATTGTTTCATAGAACGAAGAGAGTATGTGAATTAATTGTATTCAAGGTTAAAAAAAACTAAAACTTCTTCTTTCATAAAAGATTGTTTACCACAAAGAAGGTTAAGTAAATGCCTTCTTTATTTAATGCATTTATATTTAGTTCACAAACAATTTAAAAAACATTTATAAAAATTACTGTTCATGGACCAGAACAGACTCCGGATCTAACTGGAGGCTCTATTTCTTATGCTTTACTTTTAGCAACCAACAGGATTTTGATATTTAATAACATTTTTGACAGACCTAATAATACAGACTAAAATATTTAAAAACAAAGTATATATATTATTTTTGATTTGGAAAGAGTTCTAATGCCAAGTTCAGATTAAGAACAGGTTTCTCCTCTTCCTGCTCACATACATCTCGTACTTTGAACTTTATACTGTGATTAATTTTCTCCTTTTACAGTTTACTATCCGAAAAGAGCTGTCACTTTGTTGACCCGAAAAATAATTGACAGGGAGTTGGGTTACTGTCTCATTAAGCAACCTCATTGAAAAGGTAGACAACGAAATTGTATTACCAATTAGATTTTATCGTTTAAAAAATTTATATAATTCTGATTATTGGAAAGTTTATTAAAATTAATCAAGTAGGAATATATATAGTACATAGTTTCTCCCGAAAAAAGAAATAAAAGCAAAAACTGGGAAATAATTTCCACAGAAGGACTGCTGGATATTTTACGGTTGGGCAAGGTCCTTGTTTGACTTTTTGTTTTATTATCCTTGGCCAGAACATCCGAATGCATATTCATTTTCATCTAGCTAGGGCAGGTCCTCCTTTAAAGTGCTGGGCAAAAAACAGGGAGCAGAGGTCATATGGGATGTTGTGTTTGGCTGTGGATAATGCAATGCACAGGAGCAGGTGACGAGACTCTAGTTACGCCTAAAGCGTCAGGATAATACACGTAATTGGGGGGGAAAGGAAAGTCTAGGTGGGGTGAATTAAAAAATTTAAATATCAGTATTAAAACTCAGGGCTCGCCACTCGGGACTCTATATCCCGGAAATGTCCTACAACTCCCGGCAAACCAAAAAACAAAACTTTCGCACACAAAGCAGCCTTGACAATGTTTTTCTATATAAAAAATTTAATTAAATCTACGAGGCCCACGCCGGAGACGGGGACGAAGACAACTGCCAACAGCTGTGGAAAACATAAAAGAATTGCAAACGCAGGCCAAAAGTTTGTCGCTTTACATTTTAAAGCAAGCTGAAGGAGCCGAACTTGAATTAATTTTTCTGTTTTCTGTTTTTCCGCAAATAAAAAGCATTCCTGTTGTTGACATTTTTTGTTTTTATCTACACGGGTGCGGCGGCGGACCAGGCCACAGCGCCAAAACATGTCATCAACAACTCAAAGGGCAGAGGACCTTTTGAAAACTTTTCCTTCTCCGAAACGTGTCTGCTCGAGCAGCTAAAAACTGCAAGTGTGCCGGGAAGCACACGCCACAAAACCGGGGTGGAAGCTGGCGGAAAAAAAAAGAAATGGGAAAACAAATCGAGAGCATCAAATTGGTGTTCCCCTTTTTTCGCTTTGTTGGAAATCAATTTATGTTTTTCCCTTTTTTCGATTACCACGCCTCGGTTCAGCTGGCCTCTGCGGTGGAGCCAAAATGGAATCATAACCCGGAAAGCACGAGGATTGGGATGCGTGTGTGTGTGTGTATTGATTAGTTTCTTGGCGGGGGAATCGTCAGAGCCGGGAAGCTCCTTCTCAGACGCATTCCTTGGCCCGAAGGCATTTAAAATGTCATCAAAAGTACATTTGCCTCCCGCCTGTTGCCACAACAATCGGGCAGGAGGCTTGGCTGCACTCAAGGACAACTTGGCAGCACGGCAGGATAACAGCGGAGTGCTGCGGCTTAAGGACTCAACTGGGCCAGAGGGATTACATGGCAGGCGATGCGTTGTCAGAGAATTCTAAACTTTCATATCTATGGCGACAGGGCAGCACTAATAAATATTTATTAGCCGCATTCCAAAGCGTCCGGCTGCTCTCCGGAGTTGATTAAAATGCCTCTGATGCCGCAGGGGATCAAAAGTTGCTCTGGCCCGCGAAAAGTTGCCATCTCTCGTGGCGAGCTACTTCCGCTTGATCGCAACTGGCAGCCATGTTAACCGCCATTGTTGCATACGACGGACATGTGCGTTAACCTTCAGCCCTCAGCTGTCATCAAGGACGAAATCCGATGCATAAAGTTCGGGAGGAGCAACACAAATCTGTCTGCGACGAGGGGCATATCGAATGGCAACCTCAAACAGCTCTCTATCCTAAATATATACAAACTTACCAAATATGCTACTAAACAATTAAATACATCAACTGATTCGCTTCACTGCCAAGCTAAACTAAATACATAAACAATGACCTAAGCGTGGGTAAACTTTTTTCACAAATAACCCGGCAATAAACTTGGCCACAAAACCCTTTCCAGCTGCGTTTGGTGCCCGAACTTCTCGAGCGACTTGAAATCCTTTGGTTAGCCTTTGTTTGGCCGCAACTAATTGCTTTGGTTTTGGAGCAGCTTGATTTGTTTGCAATTTGTTAATGTAAAATCCGCAGAATGCAATCTATTTTGTGTTACGAGTATTTGCCCCAAAATTGGGCAACTTTATTGGGGTTGAGCCGGGACCAAGGACTCGTGGTGACCGTAAAGTAATACGTTTTATGTGTGATTAACTTTCGGCATGTGGCTCCGGCTCAGGCTTCGGCTCGTGCTCGTGCTCGTGCTGTGAGCTGTGGCTTTGTGGCGCTTAAATCATAAAATACGCTTTTATGTTGCATGCCAATCGCCGCGTCATCTGCCATCTGGCGCCAAGAACACCCATGTGTAGTATGTGTGCAGGGGAATTAGCCCTGTTTTCAGCAACTCGGGGATTTATGGCAATGGATTTGAACTGCTAATGGGGCCAAAACGGCCGCAGCGATAAACAAATGATTTTACGACGTCGAAGCTGGTCCAGACCATATAACCGGGCTCCGTCCGTAACCCTTACTTCCCGGACCGTGAGTATCATCTGCCTTGTCCTATAGTTGGCCGCACGACCAGCTTAACGATTACAAAGTGGCGGCGCGAAAACTGGGCCACCGAGCGTTGGCGTTAAACTGTTGATTACTGCGATGATGGCGGCCCTTGATGCTCCTCCTCCAGTTTACCCCAGAACCAAGACCCTGACCTGCTGCCTCGCTGTATGCCCCATACATATTTATCTTCGAGACACGGAGCGCATGCATAAATAAAATTCGGAATCACGCAGGTATCCCCCTGTGCATTGGGGTGGACTTTTCGATTTGAAAATATTTAAACTCAAATATTCTGAAAGTAGCTGTTTTACTACTATACATAGAGTCAAAATACCCATTTAGGCAAACACACATTAGCCCAAAAATGTATAGTTTCCCCCATATTATTAATCGAAAGTTTATTTTAAACAATTGTTTTATATGTCCACACTTATTTATACGATAATCAGCCAATTACGAATCAATAACGATTCTCTTCTCATGACAGGAGTGTTAAATCTCTGGAATCATGCTTGCCAGTCTCTGTTCACCAGGGCTGGCAATATTCCAGATATCAATTTATAGGCAATCAATTCAGGATCGCAACCAGGGAATAAACCTTGCATGTACGTGCTGCCAAGGTCCACCCTACCGGACTCATCCACAGCTCACAAACTCCGTGGTGAAGGTGGACATTAAAGCCTTTTCTTTCTGGCTCAATGGTGTGCAGAAAATGGGTCACTAACTGTTACTTATTTATACTAATCACGGCAAATTGCCGCCGAGAACAGTCAGTGGCGAGAGCACTGGATTTGAGTGCCAAAGTGGCGACGTGGCTGTAAGGAGGAGGCAGGCCTCCGTCATCCCCCTGCGGCCTTCCATAGATGGCCAAGAGGCGAACGCCTTTTATCTGTTCGACTTAAGTGTTGTGAAAAACTTTGTTGAGGTATCTAAATATAGATGCCGAGGGCGAGGGGGACGTCCTTTGACCGCCCGGGACTCGGGCAAACAGTTTGCACTTGAACTGAGCTCATTATGCCGCCTCTGAAGCCGCCAGAGCCTGGCCCTGGTCCCTAATGAGCAAACTCGGCCGGGGCAACAACTGAGCTGCAGGACCAACAAATTAATTGCAGCAACCGGAATTCGATGCAAACTTACAGGTTTGAGCCAAAGCCATGTGGCTAATTGGACAATGGAGCCGAGCCGGGTTTGAAGCCTGAACCTAATCGCATCTGGCAAAGAAGGGCCATCAAAGGTGCTTGGATATCGCATTTTATCGACTCAATACCCTCGTTATAGGTCCCTCCTCCTCTGGCAGCTGCATTCTATCGCACTCTAATCGAGTTGTGTGCGATTTCGCAATCAAGAAAAGGTCCTGCACGCAAATTTTGTAATCGACTTTGTGCTGATGAGGATTGCCGGGGTGGCCATAAAGGGGATCCGATAAATTTGATTGCAACCGAAGCGTGAAAAGCCAGCAAGGCAAAAGCTGCCAGCGGGAGAGATGCTCGCTGGCAAAAAGGTCAGCCCTGGGCCCTCGACCTGCAGCCTTAAAGCTCCGCCAGCCAGTCAGCGCGACCCGCAGGTCACAGAATCCCCGGCTAATGGCTAAGCAAACAAGCGATGAGAGGAAGGAGGACCAACTGGATCGAGGACCTTCGAGGGTGTAGGAAAATTAATGCAAAAACTTAATCAGGCGCGCGAAAGGGGAGCTGTGTAACTCGCACATGGCGCGGAGCAGGTGCAGATGGCTTGCAGTCGGGGGAAGCCTCCTCCGAGGGGTCGTTGTCATCGATTGTCAACAGCTGTGGCTGGGCCACAAATTAAACACAAACAAGCCACGGACACGGACAACGAGGGAGCCAAGACTCCTTTGTGCTTGTCTTTTGGCCAAAAAGAGTGCATTACGAATGCTTGCCGTCAGGGATGAGAAGGGTTCTAAGGCAGGATCTCGATCTTATTTGGATTCAAGGAGTTTTGGATCGTTGATAATTATTTAAAGCTAATTTCTACTAAGCTGAAATTTTAATTGCTCAAATTAAAGCTGTAAATTTAAGCTCTCTTTTTAAATATACACTCACTGTTCAGCTCAATTCCCCTTCCCTGAATACCAGGGGTCTTTGTTTATTTTTAAAAGCATGTGAACCCACCCATGAAGGGGAAGAATGATGTATTTTGGTTATGAGCCGGAACCTAAGCAGAACTCCCTATTTTCGAAATTGGCCAGGGTTAGGGCAAAAACAAACATCGTGCCTCGCCAAGTTTGTGTATATTTGAGTTTTACAATTTAATTAAAAAAGGTTTTAAAAGTAATAAATACATCAAGTTTATGATTAGGTTTAAGAAACTTTGTTTTTTAGGTGCAGAATGGTGCACGGAAGTAGAGCTAGGAGAAGGCTGCAGAGAGGATATCCAGTTGATTTGAGCTAATCATAGTGAACACAAAACACTTTCTATTCTTATAAAAATGTTTTTTTAGTTAAATAACTTTATGAAAAGATGGTTACGAGTTAATAAATAAATGTGAAATCCTGCCTGTTACTTGCTACCTTTTTTCCCACAAGTTCTATGCATTATTTTCTGTTTCTGTGTAGGTAAGAACGAGCATCTTGGCATTACTGCCACAATACTTGCCGTCACTGCTCGTTACCCATCCGCCCTGTTGGCTGGGGAATCAAAGTAATGGCCAAATGGCGAGAAGCAGAGCCAACAAGCACTCTCCTTTGACTGGCCACGTTTCGCAAATGCAACACAGCAGCCACGGCTGCAGTTGCAGTGTCAGTCCGACTTGCCACAGTGTCCTCGGAAAAGGATTCGAGGCACGTCCGCCCCGGCCGTTTGTGGGTTAATCGCATTGCCAGCGCACACGCACACACTGCAGACAGGACGACAATGGCGCTGCAAGTGTGTGTGTGCGTCTCGGCGTCAATTGATTTGACTTGGCCCGATCCTGACCCACTTGGGGCCACTTTCCCAGTCTCTGTCTGTGTGCTTGGCAATTTCGGCAGCTCATGTGTGTTTACTTAGAGTTCTGTCCCTGTGTGTGTGCGTCGAGAGCTATAAAAATTTATAAGCCCTGCGAATCCTGCTCCGCACTTGGCATTTGCGTTGAATTTATATGCATGTTGCCGCTGCCTTTTCATTCGAACTGTGAATAATTGAAACAAATGTGGTAACGCCATCCCAGCCATAAATTTCCATCTATTTATGCCCCAAGTACATAAAAATAGAATGCAATTGCTGGCGTCTGATAAACTGCAAAACCCTCCGCGGAGCCTGGCTGTAATCAGATCGCGAAAATTGCCCAAATCAGAGGGAGCAACATTGCAAGTTTGAACAAATTTTCCGCGGCCATGGTCCGGATATTTATTTACGAGAATTCCCCCTCAGTATATTTACTTTGTCAATTTAATTTACTTCGCATCCTGCTCCGAGAGCACTCTCCCCTCAAAGAGCAAGACATCCTTGGTAAATTTCAATTAAAATGGGAAAATCTGCACTCCCAAAGAAATGCACACCAAACACAAAGGACGGGAGGAGACGGGCATGCGTTGGTGCCTTTGTTAAATGCTAAATATCTGGCTGGATATAAATTGAGCTTATTTATCAAAGTTTTAATTAAAAACTTCATAGAAGAACTCTCTAAACTGCTAAGTGTGTAATTACAACTGTGACGGCGGCGGAGCACCTAAGATCTTCAGACGAGATGCGGGGCCGAGGGATTTTTCAACGTCATCAGCCTTAATGTATGCAACAAATAAAATTCACGCAGAATTGAATTAGACTTAATAAACACGAATGCCGTGGGACGTCCTCGTTGGGTGGGCGAGCGCGCACAAAGGACGCAGCTGAAAATCAACCGGAAATAAGTAGGAGTACAAGGGATGAAAAGGAGAGGCAGGCGGAGAGGAGGAGGCGCAGAACAACTTCAAGTTGTCTAGAACGTAATAGAGAAGCAGTCCACAGGCAGATTCATAAAGCACGCAAGGCGCTTAACGCGTGAGTGACTCCGACGGAGGAGAGAAACGAAGAAAGGAGCTGGGAGCCGTGGAATGGGAGAAATCGGGGAAATGGCGGAAACACGAGCAAACAACCAACACAACAAAGGGACGGGGGCGGGCGGGGGAAACCCCGGGACTGCGACACGGTGAAAAATGTTAAAAAAGCGAAGACGGAAAGAAAAATCACAAACAGCATTCTCGACATAGCAAAAAGGCTGAAACGCAGAAGAAGAATCTTAGGACGAGTCCGCACAGCACTTGCGACAGCCAATAGAAGAGGTCCTTCGAACTTTGAAGGAGCAAAAACATATATTACGCATACGTCACGTTGTCGCAGCATTGACATGCGACTAATGGGCGGCAGCAAAAGCCGACAATCAGATCAATGCATCTGTCCTAATGAGCACATCTCCGGCATAACCTACTTTGCCTGGCAAAGGCACATCATCCGCCGGACAACAAAGTGGACATAATTTGATTAGGCCTCTTGTTGGGGGCACAAGTAGCCAGAAGCCTACAGTGCCCGTGTAGGGCTTCCTTTGACCAGATTCCTTTCCGAAACTTTCGCAAAGTGTAACGGCCTGAGAACGAGCATCCCGACGCGCCTCCAACAGCCGTGCCGCCAGGCATTGACAGAGCGTTGCGCAAGCCAACAAATTGACGGACAGACAAAAGGACGACGGAAGGAGCGACTCACCGACGGACAGGCGAACTGGCTAACAGGCAAAAAGTGCGTTGCCACGGCCGCTAGAAAAGAAATAAATTGCGGAATGCCAACAAATAAAAATTTATAAGTGTAGGCACAAGAGCCCGAACCCTCCTTCAACCAACCCACCCGGTGCCGGCAGCACAGAACGAACCCCAGCCCGGTCACGCCCCTTCCTAGGCCAGCGTTTCAGCGTCCCTTGTCAAGGACCGGAGCCAGGACGATTATAAAGAGATTTGTGTGTCTGCGTCTCAGTTCAACTCGAGGCTCGAAGTCGCGGCGGCGGCGGCGGAGGCGGAGGCGAAGGCGGGAAAAGGCCACGAGCCAGGGAGAACGGAGATACCTTGTCCTTTTGGAGCAGATTGGGCCTGCCTGACGAGGCGCTGATGACTGTCATCATAATCTCGATTAACATAATAATATCCGTAATCGTTATCGGCCCTGATGATGCTCCTGATTGTGCCGTCGCCCCCTGTTTAGACAATGTTGCTGCCTAATTTTGTCTGTTGTCCCCCAAATTGCCTATCAGGTTCCATTCTGATTTGTTTTTCATTTCCTCTCTCCGCCTGCCCCCGGCGATTTGAATTTAATTGCTTTATCTGCCCATAAAAGCGGGTCAGATTTGACATATTGCCTGGCGAAATACCACTTTAAGTGTTCCCGAGCAAAGCAATGAAAAACGAACTCAATTTTATATTATCACCGATTTCTGCCACAAAAGTGTGCAAAAAAAAAAAAAAGGAAAAAAGCGGCAGCTAAACTTTTAGAAAATTCATTTGGCCACTTTGCATGGCCCGCCGCCACTCGAGCTGGGCTACAGTATCCAACGGCGGCGGCATTGACGGATATACGAACTTATTGATTGCTCTGCCTGAGAGACTACTGCGGCCTGGGATGGCCCCAGGATGGAGGCTGAGCGGAGGGTTTTGGAATTGGGAATGGCTGGGCTAAAATGGCAACCGAAAAGGGGCAGCCAGTCGGCGGAAGTTTAGCCGAGATTGTCAATAGATCTGGCGCGTGGATGGTACAGTGGCTTATCAGTTTGTAAACCTTGTAAATTACCCTGTAAAAAAGGGTATTTTCTATTATTTAATATAAATTATTGCTAATTTCTAGTACAAATACTCTTAACACTTATCAAGAGTGCTCAGTTTTTAATAAAATCTTAACTTACGTTTACGTTTTAAATACTTTAAATGCGGTTCAAGTATTATTTCTATGAAAACATTGACATTCATTTTATGTTTCACTGAATTAATAACTTTTACTTCGGTAACTGCAGAATAAATACAGACAAAATCCCTATAAATGTATAGAATAAATCAGAATCAAATAAGTTTCACGTTGCTCTTAGTTAAGTTTTAAAACCTATCAAATTAAGAAGCTACATTACTCAATTCTATTATATGATATTATTAAAATTATAATGCGAATAGAAAGATCGGCGAAAGGGTTACCAATGTGTTAAAAGTTTTTTCCAAGAGAATTTGGGGATATATTTTTCATTTAAAAATCGCAATTGTAATCATTTCTTACCCACTTTTAACACATTTTTAGAAAAAATTATAAAATACCTATAAATAGCCATAGACCACTGTGGCTTAGTGAAAAGGACGACGCATTCGCCTATGTAGTATGTATGTATATTGTGAGTGGTTCAGTGAGGCATATGCTGATGGCGTTTGGTTTTTTCCCACATAAATCGTGTGCGTTTGTGTACCCTCTCGAAGGTTTTGACAGTCCTTCGTGGAAATGAGGGGAAAGCTGGGAGAACAGCTCCCTTTGCCTAACTTTTCCGGAGCGATGACAGGAATCTGTGGACTCTACAGGATATTCCATCTTCATTCAGTGTTGCGTTTGGCATCAGTGCAGGTGACACCTTGAAATTGAAGCCGGAGAAGTTCGGTTGGGCAACGGCTCCTTGTCCGGAAAATGCATTTACCCAGTCCTGCCCAGCATCCATTCCACCGGCAGCAATGTACCTCTGCTTCGGTTAGGGCCTGTCTTTAGTTTTGATTTTCCACTTGATCGAGTGCAAACTTCCCCGCTCCGCTGCCCAGTGAGGCGTGTTATCAAATTATAAACAATTTCAACGTGAATATGCATTGTTAATGTGCCTGAATTGTTCACGTTAATTAGGTTGCAGCGGCACAGAGCCTCCCAGCCCTCCCAGTCCTACGAAACGTGCTGGTCATGGGCGTCGACGTGGGCGTGGCCGTCGGCGTCCTAGATTAATTTCCTGTTTTCAAGGGAAACAACGTTTTCCACGAACTGCTCGGAATCGTTGTGCAATTACTGCAAATTGTCCCGTACATTTAATGCCGTGCTGCGGCGCCTTATTTTCATCCATTACAAAATCAAGTTGAGGAACGTGCCGCAGACACGTTTCTTCGCCCCTTTCGGGCCGGGCTCCAAATGGGCATTTGTCTCAAAAGTTAAAATTGCTTTTAATATAATGCGATTTCTGTTTGCCTTCCCGGAATGCTGGCCAGCTTTGTTGGCAAGCATTTGATGGTCATTAGGCGCCCTCCCTATGTTGAGACAATTTTGTACAATAAAATTTCAATAAAGCCGAGGAAAGATCAAGTGGGTAAGTGTGTCTTTTTGGGTCGGGGAAAAGCCAAAAAAAAAAAAAGAGAAAAATCCGTTGGACCATAAAATCAGCACAACCCAAACACACATCATCATCAGGACGATCATCATCGCCAATAAGTGGAAGACAACAAACATGGTCCGGCACTTTAATCAAATGCGACCGCAGCAACAAGAGGCTGTTCACCCCCAAAGGATGCCTCTGGATGCTGGCTGGATGTGGGGGCTAAAATTTCAATGAAGCCATTGGCAGCCAAGAGGCTCAGAAGTGCTGGCTGGGAACAAAAAAAAAAAAAAAAGAGCAGAAACTATTAAAGTAAGTGGAAATGGAGGCATCAAGCCGGAAACACGAACTCACACGTCGTCCTGGGAGGGCTGCCATTGACAGGCCAAGTGGAAGCTTTGAACCTTTTATGTGCTTTTAATTTTAATACAACAAAAAGGCAGAAAACTAAACGATTTGCCTGCCTTTAGTTGCCACTTTGGGTGCTCTATCCCAGCCAGGCTGCTCCTGCTCCTGCTACTGTGCATTTTCAAATTGCTTTCGCTTTGCATAAGGATTGCAATTCACGCCAGCTGTTGGCATTCGCACGGATAAGCCTGTGCGTACCACACTGCATATGAGCGATGAACAGGAGTGCCTCCTTTGATGCAGCCACAATTAATTGCTCGTCCTTGGAGGTGTCACCTGCAACAACGCTAGTCAGCCGAAAGTAGGAGCCCAGCTATGCCCGCAGGCATTCGGTTTATCAATTAGATGAGGCTGATATAATTAATAGCCCTCACCGACAGCTCCTTTGTCCATGACAAATGGCAGTGAATCAACCACACACATACTCGGTCCAAGTCTGACTTTATCGAAACTATGGTGCGAGTAAATGCCATCGCACTTCAGGCATCCGGTCTAGACTCCATTATGATGTACAGTACAGCGTAGAGTATAAGTATAGTGTGCTCTGGCCCGGTCCCCTAGGAGCCTGCTGGCAGCTGCTGGGCCCTACTTAAAGATACAATAAAAAAAGCTGGCATTCCGACTGGGGCAGGATCTGCATAGCTCTGCGAGATTGTGTGTGTGTGCGCTTTATGCCCCATTCACAGGTCGGCGGGAAAAACGTTTAATCTAGCATAAACATATGGAACGCAGGCATTTACATGCGACACACATTAGGGGATGAAGGCGCCAGGTGAGCAGGAGTACTGCCAGTACTCCCTTTAAATCGCACTCGGCTTTAAGCTGGAAATTAATTATGCAATCTCGGAGTGGGCTAAGCAAACAGTGGCTGCTTTCGATTACCAAGAACTCTCATATTGGTGCGCAAAAACGGAATATATAAACCTTTGCTTTTTTCGCTGACGACTGCCTGCTGTTGACTTTTCATCCCAGAGAAAAAATTATGAAATACTTGGAAAAACAAATGGAACAAAATACATTTCGAAAATGAATTTCAAAAAGGGGGGCTCGCGGGGTACGAATTCAAATTAAAGTGATGTGCAGGTGAATTCCTGGAAATCCTAAGCTTAGGATTTTCAGGGAAAATGCTGGACTTATAACACATATTTATTAAATATTATTTAAGGCTTCGTAACCGGTAAAGAGTCCGTTGATAACCGCACTATCGCAATGGCAACGAGTGAAAGCAGAATCCCCATAAAGCAGGACGAGGGAAACATATTTAAATCCGATTACAAAGGATTCACAACCCAGTGCTCGAATAGAGTGGGTATTGCCATCGGGTACTTTTTCCACCTTCTATTTATTTGACAAATTTCGAGTTTATGATGGACTCCGGGGGTTTCCAGGGGGTGCTTCCACACCCCCCATCCAAACTTGCTGCCATGTGCGAGCTTTGTAATCGTAATAAAAATGCACAACATGGCGCAAGGCTCATCCCCAGCATCAGCCTTAGCTCCATCTCCAGCCTCTGCTCCTGCTCCTCCGGGCGGGACACACAAAAGGCAGATCTAAAGGCAACTTAGAGCTTACTTAGACATGTTAACTGCTGCGAGGACTCTTTGTCTCTACACCTCCATGAAGGGCAGAAGCGACTGAGAGAAAGTTGCGGCGGCTACAAATTTAATGCGCTTACGATAAATTTTTATTATTCGAGCGAATGCTGCCGTTAAAATTGGATATTGAAGACCCCACCTAGGTGCGGGGTGGGAGGGGTGTGGGGATTCGGGGGGATAGCATGCGGGAAATTTGAATTTTTCGCCATAATCGTAACTTGTCTCGGTTGGCAGGCACTTTAAAGTCTTTACTTTTGCACTTGCACTCAGCAGTACGTGCTTTGTTTTTCTGCCCGTTGTTTATGCCTTAATGTGGCCATAAAATGCACGAGCTGGCGGCCAGGATGGGCGCATTCCAAATGACCGCACGTTCCCTGGGCAAGCCGGACTCGTCCTGTCTGCCCGTGGGTCCCACTAGGTCACCGGGATTTGCTATTAGCCGGGCTTACCTGGCGTATACTTAATCACCTGGGGAAACTGCAAGTCGGCACGTGAGATTGATTAAATTTGTGATTTATGTTCTCCGGAATCACCCGGGAGCACACAAAGCCCCAGACACACGGAGGGCACTGTCCGAGGGACTTCAAATATAACCGTCGCTTCCTGGCACTTCACTTCGCGACAGTCTCTCCTGGCCTAGTTCGAGGAGCGCGCGCGTGGCTATCAAGCTGGGAACTGGTTGGCCGTTGCCTTGGGAAGTGGCTTTTATATAGGGTCTAACAGGCCACGAGGACTTGCCGCCACAGCATTCAAAACACAACATGTTGCAGGTTGAGGTTGCGACCAAAACAAACCTTTGAGCGGGTCAGGGCGCAGGCGTTGGTAGGACAAAGCGGGGTCCTAGCCACGCTTAGCAGATTTCAAAACCAAAGCTTTCGGCTTCGGGGATTACCCCTCGAACCTCGAACGGTTGCAAGATGGCTCGTCGTCCCTTCGGCGCTGTCGGTTGGTAATAATTCCTTTGACAGTTCAATTTTGGGCAGACGGCCCCAAGTGTGTTTTTTGGCGAATTGGCATCTAATTATGGGTCACCCGTCTTTTTGGCAACCTCAATTCTGCAGAAATACCTTGTTGCTGTGTGCGATCAAATATTTAGTTTAATGCCGAGCATCCTCATTCCTTGAACGTCTGTCATCCACTTGACCATCGGGCTTGCCCAGTAATCACTCATATGCTATCCCAACTGGCGAACTTTATTAGTTTGGACACTCCTCCCCAGAAGAAGGCACTCCTGACATGGGAATTAAATCTGAAGAGACCTCGTGTCAGGCCCAGAGCCTCGCTGGAATGTTTACTTGGTTTCCTGCGCAAATATTGGCATACAAATGTTAATTATCCTCAACGGCGAACAAAGCTGCCAAAAGGCAAACAGTCTAGGGCACCTGAGGCGGGCCAACGGGGCGTATGCTCGATAATTGTCGGCCATCCCAAGTTCGTCGTTCCCCCTCTCGTTAATATTCAATAGCTTGTATTAAATTCAAAGTGTTAACAAACTTTTGCACTTTGCATCGCCCCGAGTTGCGGACCCATTGAGCACACACGCTGACTGGCTGGTTGGCAAAAAAGGGACATCCTGGCGAGGAACGATGTCCTTTGGCGTCGCATGACGAGACGGGCCGGCAGACTGGCAGACCGGCAGACATGTTCCTGCTTACATGGGCAAGTATTTCATTAACCTGCCTCGTCCAGATACGCACATTGGCAGCTGCTGTCTATGTGAAGAGCGTTAACTTGTTTTCCCGGAACATCCTTTCTGCCCTCCCTCCTTTGTGTGTGGGGTCTTAACGAAGCCAGGACGAGCGTTAAATTGTGTCCAGCGACTGTTGGAGTGAGCTGGAATTTTATTATCATTTTTGTGGTGCAAACTTTCAAACACTTCAGGGACGTTCAGGGTTCAGTGAGCATTCAGCTGGCACCTGGCGGATACCCGTCAATGGAGTGCAGTCTGCAAAAACACAATATGCAACTTAGCAACTTTCGAAATTAAATGCCAATTGCAAAAATGCAATATGCGAGCCACCATCGGTGGGTGACACAGGAAAACCAAGGCAACCAACGCAATCAAAGAGCACTCTTCCGCCCACGCCCACGCCCACAGCCGGCCTCGGACAAAATGGTAAACTCTTTTGAATGGTAAACATGCGCATGACATAATTCCTTAATTACCAAAGTTGTCAGACGCACTTAAAAGTAAGTTACAATTACAATTTTGCCTCAACAATTGTCTGTTGCATGCTGCAGGTTGCGAAACGATAGTTCGGTCCATGCCACCTGGGGAGCGACTCCAACGTGTGCTCGACATGGCCATTAGGATGCGAGGACGTTGATGTTAGATACTTGCATTAAGGGGTCCTTGGAGTGCTCGCACAAAGGATTGGGCTGTGACCTTTTCAGCTCGGTACATAAATGACTAGCGACCCAATTTTTGATGAAAGTTTTACATTTTTGAGTTAACTTTAAACAGAATCAGCTTATGTTTATTTTCGATTTTTTGGTATCGGATAGACTTGTACATATATTTCCAAGTGGAATATCCCAACCCTGTAAAGTATATATCAACAGCCGAGTATATCTAGTCAGATCCTTCTGCCTGTTACTATGCGAGCTACCTAAATGAAGTCTTCTCTCTATTTCTCTCTATTGGTCAGATTGAACAACAAAATAATTAAAACTTTGGCAGTTTCACCTAATAAAAATTGGACGACTTAAACTCGCAATAGACAATTCAAGAATTAATAGGAAATTAATATGAAAATTGCCAGTACCTTTTAAATTATTTTAACATATTCGCTTATATTTTTAAATAGGTTTCTTTTTTTACAATTTTAAACTAATTTCAATGACTTTCTATCAACTTTCTAGAAGCCCCTTAAATTGTACAATTACACTTGACTAGCAAAGTTAGTCCTATATAAACCTAAACTTCCTTATAAATCGGAACCTTTCTTATATAAATATTAATCAATTAAGCACCAGTAATATCATTTAAAGAACAAAATATACATAAAAAAATGTTTAACATTTACAAAATTCGATCGATGGGCACAGGATATATGTTAGTAAGGCACTTCAATTTTTTTAAACTTAAAGAGCAAATTCCTGTATGGGTTGCCCGACAACGGTGTAGTATCCGTTTTAATTTTAATTTTAAGCATTAGATTCTACATTCATATTTGTATATATTTTAAGTGTATTTAAATAGTTAAAGCATGACAACTTTGCAATCGCCTATAAAATAATGAATACACCTTATCTTGGCCAGGTATCTTAGTATATCCTCAAAAGTGTTGAACATTTTTCCTTCTCTGTGCCACAAAAGTTTTTATAAAACTAATCAACGTTGTGGGTTGATTCAAAATAAACTAAGAACATTTTTAGAAAGTGAAGGCAAAGGTGACTCGATAATGCATTTATACAGTTAAAGTTTGCTAGCCTTTGCCAAGCCAAGCCGTTCTAGGTCATTTCTTAAAGTCTTTCCTTTTACCAGGCACTAGGAATCGAGTCAAGTAATAATAATAAATAAAGTACCCTACACTGATGGGTGGCGAGCAGATCAGACATTTCCTGTCAAATTGGGCAAAACGAGGCAAGGACCTGTCAGCTCCAGAAGTAGTTCGAGGTGGCATTCCAAATCCTGGCAAGGGGAGATTCTGACCGAGTGCCCAGCAAGGAGTGTAGGTGTCGGGTTGCCTGCCGCCGAAAACCAGTCCTTGTCCTCACACACCAACCAAGCCACTGCCTATCTTGAACCGCCTTTACCCTTGGCACTTGTTGTGAAATTTTCTATTTGCAGATGTGCGCGATGCATTTCCTTTGCTTTTCCCAATGCGGTTGATGCTTTTGCTGCTGCTTCTGCTGTTTGTGTTGTCATTTCAATTTCAATTTGCTGACGGAAACTTGAGCGTAGCCCATGACAACGCAGCCGAACTTTCGGCGTCGCCCTGGCCACCAATTAGTGCCCAGACTCAGCCGGGGAATACAACCTTCGAAAGTGTAACAAAATTCCAAGGAATTGTCGGGTCTCCAAGTGAAGGGCCAAACGGCACGGCATCACGGTAGCACGGATTTAATTAAAATGTTTTCCACGTGCGTAAATCCCGCTCTAATTGTTTCACAGCCCATCCAGCACTCGGCTGCATGTCAGCGGAAGGTGCGCATCATTTCGCCCACAATAAACTTTAATAATGGCCCGTAATCATGGGCAGGTATATATGCCACAACGTGTTATTAAAACTCGGGCTGGAGTGGATATCACAGGCAGCCGCAAAAATTTGTCAAATTTAATTTACACCTGTTTAGAAGTATGCAAATATCCGCCCCCGGAGGCGGGTCGTGTGGCATCAACGGTCAGGGCCCTTCAAAATCCTCGCCGAAATGCCAGCGAGCAAAACACGGAGGACAACAATTTAGCTGCAGTCATAAACATGCGCTCCTGGGGAAAAAAGGAAAGCGGAAAAAGGGAAAACACAACAGAGGAAAAAGTGGAAGGAAGGAGCAACTGAAGCCAGAGGATGTGTTGCGGATGATTGCAGCAAATTGCCAACACAGTTGTTGACTTTCGGCCATGTGCGTGTCCGTGAGCGCTGGAGCTTGGTCCTTGACCACTTACCACTGGCATTCAAATTGCCAGCTTTTCCAGCTTTTCCCAGTGCAGCTAGCCTTCGGTCTCGGCTTTTCTTTTTGCTCGGCCGCCGTGCCATGGATTGATAGCTATACTAACTTTGATTTATTACCAGCTGCACACACACACAGACTCAGGGGACTGATACGGGTCTGCCAAATGCTGTCGCTTCTGGGCACTTGGCCAGGTTAGGAGCTCGACGGTAGCAAGTCCTCTTAATAAACTATCAATGTCAAACACAAGCCGGATGGCTCTAATTACAGCAACATGGAGCAGCCTGCCAGGGGCATTATGCAACCCGAACTAATCAGCAAAACGGCTTGTTATACTTGTCAGTGTTTGACTTCGAAAATTGGCGTTTATTGCATGCGAACAGGAGTTGAGTTTACGCATCTTGGAGTCAGAGCTGGCTGACGTGGCCCAGGAAGAGGGTGCTCTGCGCGTCCTTGATGGCAAAGAAGAATGGGTGATCCGCTGTGAACTCAAAGGTCTCCTCGCCCACCAAATAAGACTCCAGCTGCGCTTTGACAACTGTGGATAAAGGAAATAATTCACCTGGACAACACCTTATTGGTCACCTTTGGTGGTGAACTTACAGGTAGCTCCGCTGGCAGTGGTTCCCTTTTCGTTTACCTCAATGATGGCCTTGTGCTTCACCTCCGAGATGCGAAGAGGCGCCGAGGCTTCCAGCAGACTGCCGAGGTCTGCCTGAGAAGTGAATAGTTTCCGAATGCCCAGCTGTAAGAAAGAACTGGGTTAGAAAGAGAACTATGTTCATCCCAGCCTCCCACGCTGTCTTGTTACTCTTGTTAGCTATCTTGGAGCTTCTTCAGATTAATATATATTTACTAATGCTCACCTCCTCCAGGACTGGCTGCAGGGGGACATCGAACTCGAATTTGAATTTTGGAAGTTGCACATTGACCTTCCGCCTGCTCAACTGGGAGCTTATTTCGTTCAGGTCCAGGCCGTTCAGCTTCTGTTCGAGGGACGCCAGTCCCTGCTCCTCCTGGGGCAGGATGATCAGAAAGACGATATCCGTGCCTGCATATGGCAATTCCAGGGCTTTGGCCTTCAGCTCTGACAGCTCGCCGTACCTAAAGTAATCCGATTGTGACATGGTGTCCACGCTGACCCTTCGACCTCCGTGATTGACAAAGTCGCGGCCAGATGTGGCGTAGTCGGGGAAGCTGCTCAACCAGTCGGCCTTAAAGTAAATGGCGTTGACCAGGATGGCAGCCGTGCTTTCGTCGAGCGAGTCCGGGGCAATGAGGCCCTTGATTTGCTGGTGGGTCTGCTCCTCCACCCAGGCGTTAATGCGCTTCGCCGCCTCTGCACCCTGGGTGAAGTTCACATTCTCGGCCCCTGCTGCGAAGTTTTTGCTGACCAGCTCCTGGTACACCTGGGCCAGCTGGAACTGCTGAGCCACATAAATCCGATTGGCATACTTCAATTCGGCCGCAACCTTGTCTCCGTCCCCTGCCTGCGCCTGCTGCTGTCCTTTGGCCAGGAGCTGGGCAAAGTGCTGAGCCACCTCGGTCTTGCCAGCTCCCTCCAGGCCCAGTCCCTGCTTCAACTCGTCGGCGGTGCTGCCTTCGGCGCCCATGTAGGCCAGTGCCAAGCCCGTCCTGATGGACGATGGCGAGAGGACGATATTCCGGGCCGGCTCGGCCTTGGCCAGTTGGCCATAAAGCTTCGAGGCGAATTTTGCATCTCCCGCAGAGCTCTTAGAGCAGTTTATACTATGGGCCATGGCCAGAATCAAGACCTGGGGGAGAAAAATTAACAACGTGGCCTTGGCTGCAGGTGGTTCACGTTGAAAATCAACAAGACGGAAATTAATTCTGGACCAGAACCCTTACTGCCTGCCTACCTGACATGATGGAACGAACTGAGCTGAGCTCAAATTTAGGGTTCTCGTAAGAGCTGTATTTTTGGTTATCATTTGGGTTAAGACTGGTTTCTTTGAGAGTTTTTTTTTTTACTAATTTGTGCCTGATTTTATGCTGTAAACCCACAGGTTTTTGTTTACAGGTAAAACTATTCAAATACTATTCAAATACTCACAACATTATTGATACAAGAGATGTGATTCTACTTGTGTTAATTGAATTTTATAATTAACATTATGTTTTCTTAGAAATGTTTATATTATTATAATGCATATTAATTTATTAGAAATACCTAAACTAAATGATATTAACGAGAATACAGACTGAATAATGTGTTTTTTTGTTTAATAAAGTTGTTAGTACCTTTTTATATATATTTAATTATAAATATTTTGTTACGCTATAGTTGCAATAGTATATGATGATTGCAGCTTTATAAGCTTTATAGACATACACATTTCCCATTCTCAGTTTTAAACTATTTGTTGTTTCTAGAGGTTGTGCCACTTAAATCGGCATTTCCGACCTTCTAAACCATATTAAGTCGTGACTATTAAAGTTTTAGTTGTAACAGATTAAATTCTTATTAAAAACTGAATGAATCACAGCTGTCAGCATAGCAAACTTTAGTATTAAAATGTTTTTTGATTCGTGGAAAATCTTGGGCGTACTCAGTTTCAAGATTAATTTTAATAAATCACATCCAACTGATAACTGCAATAAAATTGCCAACATTGTTTTTATTACCAATTTAATTTGGAAACTAAAGAGCACATACTTCCACAGGTTTTCTCTTTGCCGACTCTCTATTTGTATTTACACTCACTCTCCCAATCTTCACCCATTTCGTGGCGCTCTTGGACGCTCTTTCTCTATTGTTGACACGCGGTGATGTCATTTTGTTTACAAATAAATCAAATTCTCTGTTCTCGAATTGTAGTAAAAAAGAAAAGTTAATAATCATTGTACTTGCTTACATTTTAGTTTCTATTTACTAACAAAGTAACACGAATATTTGGCGGTGATTCCCACTAATTTTCACGGAAAATCCCGCGGTGCGGAGGCATCTGTGTTCAACGGAAAACTAAACATTTTGGGGCACAGCTGACGCACTCTGTGTGGGAATTTATGTTAATTAAAAAAGACACACAAGTATTTTCTGAGGATGGGGCCATCCATCCACTTAACCTATTTCTAGCCCTTCAAGGGAAGCCGCCTAGGAGATAAATGTCTCCCAAAATAGTAAGATCTTATTCCACATATTGAGATCTCCCATTGTCATTGGTTTAATTGAAAACATGAGGTCAGAGGGTATCAAAATTTCAAGGTTTCACCAAGTTTTCTGTTCAATTTCTACCAATAGTTAAAAACCTTTAAAATCACACATTAAGTGAAAACAAACGCAACATAAGTTATTCCCTTATGTATCGACACTAAACTTCAGGATTTCGAAATGTGCATTTTTGGACTACATACAAAGAACATTTTCTTATAATTTATTAAATTATTTCTTTTTGGTTAAGTTTTCTATCCAAACTTTAGATATACTAGATACATATTTCAAAGGCTATTTCCTTATGGGTTTACAACTCGTCCCTGAAAATATATAGTGTCTCCATCGTGAATTACAAAGGCAAAGGGATGATCCGCAATGAAGGACACACTGAATCCGGATCGATTCGACACAACTGCAGCTGGGGATCATAAAACATAAGCACTTAGTACGCATTCGTAATCCATTGATAATCATTATCACTTACATGTGGCAGCAGCAGCCTCCGCACCCTCCTCGTTCACCTCCAGGTAGGCCTTGTGCGCGACTTGACTGAGTTTTCCGGCAGACCTATCGGCAAACAATCCGCTCAGGTCAGCCCTGTCCGAGAAGAGCTCATGGACGCCCAGCTAAAATAGGGATATTAGTTACTAGTAGTTACTTATTAGCAAGCAACCCACCTTTTCCAGGGTCTCCTTCAGCTCCTCGTGGAACTCGATCTT
This sequence comes from Drosophila ogumai, assembly GCA_018904815.1. Taxonomy (NCBI): domain Eukaryota; kingdom Metazoa; phylum Arthropoda; class Insecta; order Diptera; family Drosophilidae; genus Drosophila; species Drosophila ogumai. Next base: position 17,023 of record JAEIIJ010019915.1, on the reverse strand, counting down.
GAACCTGGGCAGCTTCACTAACACTTCCTGCAGCTTCAGCGGCCGTGAGAAGCCAACGATTTTCTCCTCCAGGGCGCTCAGACCTCCCACATCGCGGGGCAAAAAGATAGCCATTGACAGGTTGGAGTTCCGGTAGGGCAGCTCGATCACCTGGAGGCCCAGGTCGTGGAAGTAGTCGGTCTTGAAGTTGCCCAACTGCATCATCATCGGCACGGGCACACTCTTATCGGGGGTAACGTGAAAGTCAGAGATTCTGGTCGTCTGTGGGTCAAACCCGGACTCCCACTGACCCCTGAAGTAGATGGCGTTCAGCAGCACCGCCTGTACATCGGATGTCATGCTGCTGGGATCGATCATGTTCTTGATCTTGCCATCCGTCTGGCCCAGCACCCACTGGTTGATCCCCGCGGCCGCCGCGGGCCCATTGGCCAGACTGATAAGCTCGGCTTCGGCCTGGAAGGCCTCTCGCACAACCTGATTGTAGCCGGGGCTCAGGGTGTACCGATCGTTTACGTAGATGCGGTTCGCCAGCTTCAGTGTGGGACCCCCCTCCCGGCCGGGTAGGCTGGCGAGGAGGGCCTTGTACTTCCTAGCCACCTCTTGCTTGTCGCCAGACGGCAGCTTTAGAGCACTCTGCATTTCCCGGGCTGTTGACCCGCCCGCTCCCATGTACACCATGCTCAGGGCGGCCTCGATGGAGAGCGGCGAGACGATGAGGTTTTCGTTGGCATGGCTCTTGGCCAGCAGCTGGTAGACTTCCTCGGAGGCTTGGCACGCCACACAAGTGACCCACAGAATCAATGCCACTGCGCAGAAAGACAAACGTGTACAAGTTGAGAGCGGTTTACCTCAAGGTCAACGCGAGACATAACTTTCACACTTAAAAAACTCTTTTGAAGTGTAATAAGTAAATCATATATGATATAAATCAATCCCACAGCACTTCTATTTATACATTCCAGCATTCCGGCTGCGTCTCGCCACTTACACAAGTTATTCATTTGACCACCACAGACGAACTGGTCCCCGAGAGAAGTAGTAGTGCTAACTGAGCTGGGTTTGCCAAGACTTGGCTTATTTATGCACCTTATCTCCCACGAGATTGCAAGGCGGCTGAGAACTGAGCGTGCAACGCTCTTAGATGGAAATTGAATGACTCTCGGGTTTTCCCAGCTGTTGACTGACTTTTATTGGGTCTCTCTGCCGCTTCCCTGGACTGTACACTATACACTGGCTTAGGGGCCCTACTGACTCTCATTCAAATACTTCCTCTTCTTCTTCCTCGAAACCGGAAACGGGGGTCAGGAACCGACCGGCAAAGAACACTGCCTGAGCGCTGCGTATGTAGAACACAAACGGATGGTCCACCCTGAATAGCTTCTTGTTCATATTCAGCATCATGGGCACGATCTTCATGACTAGAAGAGGTGGAAAAAGTCAAAAGAAAAACTTGATGAGTAATTTCTGGCACTCACAGCTGACGGCTGCCGCTTCTGATCCAGCCTCGTTGATGTTGATGTAGCCCCGGTGCCTGGCCGCCGAGATCTTCTGGCCCTTCCGAGACGTAAAGAGTTTGTCCAGGAGAGCTGTATTGCTGAAGACTTCCTTAATGCCTATCTGAGGGTGGAAGTATAAGGTTGTTAGTTTCTCCTTTAAAAGTTACCAGTAGTGACCAAACCTCACCTGCTTAAGTATTTCCTTGAGGTCCACATCGTACTCGATGGTCATCCTGGGCAGAATAATCTCCACGTCTTGCATAGTCATGGCCGCATCAATATCGGCCAGGTCTACGTCCTTCAGCTGGCTTTCCAACTGGTGCAGACCACACACCTCATTGGGCAGCAGAATGAGCATGTGGATGTTCGAGTAGTCATACGGCAGCTGCACTGCCCGCGCCTTCAGGTGTGGCAGATCGGCGAACCTGAACTTGTCCTCCTGGTACATCATGTGAACCGGCACACGGTTGCACGGGTTCACATGGAAGTCGCCCAGCTGTGTGGCCTCCGGCATAAAGGGCTTTTGCCAGAGTCCCTTGAAGTACAGCGCGTTGATGAGCACTGCGCTCGTCTCCCCGTTCACGGCATCCGCCTGCAGCAGATTGCTTATTTTGTATTCCGTCTCCAGCTCCACCCAGTCATTGATCTTCTGCGTTGCTGCTTCCGAGTCGGCGAACTTTGCTGGCTCCGCCTTAGACTGAAAGAAATCCACGGCCATCTCGTTGAACTCTGGCTGCAGTTCCAGGGCATCGTTCACGAACAGTCGGTTGACTGACTTCAGCACAGGTCCCCTGGCACCGTAGTTGCAGCTCGTCCGCCAGAACTCCCCGAAGGTGCGGGCTATGTGATGACGGTCACCAGGACCGAGTTGCAGGACACTCCTTAGCTCCTCGGCCGTCGATCCGGAGGCACCCAGGTAGGCCAGCGTTAGACAACTTTGGACAGATGCGGGTGAGAAAACTGTGTTGACCCAGGGCTCCTCGCCCCGTATGTGGACATCCTGGGCTATGGCATCTATCAGGACGCGTGCAAAGAGATTCCTGCTGTCTTGGGGATCACACATTTCAATCTGCGGGAAAGTGAAATTATTTCATGGATTTTAAAATATAAATTGCCGCATTTTTGCTTATAGTGTAAAAGCTTATTCGGTTATCATTTTGTATTCCATTTTATTTGAGCGTAAAAACGTGTACGATTATATTTGTTTTTAAAACTATTTTGTTTTGAAAATTTAGCGGCGCATTAGGGTCTTTCCCTCGGCATTCACTTTCCTCACAATAAATTGCCTTTCAGCACGCCATAAACGCTAATTAAATGATTAAAACGGCCACGACAAATGATAAGGCAACGAACACAACAAAATACTCTTGTGGGTGGCTCTGCTCATCTTTTGCCCTGTTTTCAACCTTCGTACAGATATGTCACTAAAACTCGCTGTAAGTGCCTTAAAAAGAGCTACTTTATTTTGTCAAAGACATAAAATAAAACTCCACCGAATATTTGTTTACTGATTGACAACGGGAGGGCGGGTCTCCGACCTCATAGCGCCAGCCCTGATAACGATCGGCGATTACTTACACCGGAAAAAACAATCAAAAACTGAGGAGAGTAGAGCGTGGGTTTGGGTGCGACGGTGTCTGTTAGACGGTGTGGAGCTAACTGACGCCCGGAACCATCCGCTCTGACTCACAACTGAACGAAAAGCGTCCCGATAAGATAAATTCCAAGAGAGCATAACGCCAGGTGCCTTTTAATGAGAGAGAGAGGAGAGTCTGCCAGGTGATTAGCTGGAACAGAAGCACTTCCCCGACTCACACTCTGACAGGTGGACGGCTGATAAGCCTATTGCCCTTCCCATTTCAATAATTATAATTATTCAAAGCCAGAAAACTGTCTCATCAAGTCTGCGTTGCCCCAACTGCCTACAACTATCTAAACAAATTACAAATTTCCAATGAATTTAAATTCACTTTAGTAGCCACCAGAAGATCACTTCCACCATGCAGGATGCAGATTTTGCCAAAGGCTTGGAGCACTTCACCTTCCGCCTGCATGACCAACTAACCCGGACCAATCCCGACCGAAATGTCGTTTACTCGCCGCTGTCCATCCGCACATCGGGGGGCATGCTGCGGATGGGGGCGGTGGGGGATTCCCCCACAGCCGCCGAGTTGGACGCGGGTCTCCGGTTCAGCCCAGGCGACGTTCAGAGCATAGCCCAGAGCTTCGATGTCGTCCTTAAGGCCTACAAGCAGTGTGGTATCCTAAAAGTGGCCAACCGGCTGTACGTGATGATGGGTCTTACGCTAGGCAAGAAGTTTAGCAGCAACTTGGAGAACAATTTTCATTCCAAACCCATCGAAATCGATTTTGGCAGTAACCAAGCGGCTAAAGTCATCAACAGCTGGGTAGAGACCCAGACCAACGAACTGATCAAGGACATCATCGGCCCCGGTGTCCTGTCAAGTGACACTCGACTGGTGCTAGTCAATGCCATACACTTCAAGGGCGAGTGGGTTAACAAATTCGCCGAGGAAGAGACCAAAAGGGAGAAGTTCCTCTTGGAGTCAAACAAATCTGCAGACGTGACTATGATGCATACAAGAAAGAACTTCTTTTTTGGTGAGCTGCCAAATCTGAAGGTCACTGCCCTCAGGCTGGACTACAGCGCATGCAACCTGGCCATGATCATCCTCTTGCCGGACGAGAATTGGAGTCTCTCAAATCTAGAGAAGTTGCTGGCTGGCACCTCACTGGAGGCTATAACGTCGAGCATGGCGCTGGAACTAGTTGACGTGAAGATTCCTAAATTCCGAGCGGACTTTCAACAGGAGCTATCAGATACCTTTAAACTGGTTAGCTAAAGTAGATTTGCTACGTTTTCTGTACCCGGTACCCATTAAGTACAGAAACGGAAGGATAATGGATACCGGGTACCCTATAGTCGACCATATTTGATTGTAGCTTTATAATTTGTTTATTTTTTCGTTTTGACTACTCATAGATGGGCATGAGCCGCATATTCAGCAATCAGGCAGAGCTCGGAGAAATGTTGGATTCGCGGGAGCTTATTTCTGTATCCCATATTATACACAAAGCCTCCATTGAGGTCAACGAAGAGGGAACCGAGGCAGCCGCCGCCACAGGTAAGTGATGAATACGTATACTCTTTCTATTTAAACCACTTTATTCCTGCATCCCAAGCTGCGGTAATCTCATTAAGGACCGCCTATCAGCCAAAGGCGTTGGTGTTCCATGCCAACAGACCCTTCTTTTATGCAATCTACGACAAAGTCCATGGCTTTCTGTTTGCTGGTCGCTTTTGCAGCCCACCTAGTGGAAGGGCATCTAATTGTAAATGTGATTCGGGAAAATCCTGTAACAAGTGCACAATGTGTACACGATGTCGACAAAAAGATTGAAAATAATTTCCAGTGCCGGATGCAAATAAACCCTTTCTTTACTTGGCTTTAAATACATATAATAAAGTTATGATCAAGGCAACCTGCAGAGGAAAGAAAATATACTATATATACGACTAAAATGGGTCAGGTTAAAATAAAACTAGGCCTTGGAACCCCCTTAAAACAGAATTTACGCAGGCCAGACAGTCTTATTGTCTAATCAAGATCAATTTTCAAACTTTGATATGAACAAGAACCCAACATCTTAGCCTTAATTGTCAAGACAAACATTTATTACCTTATTGATCTTAAAAATTGTAAATTGTGAAAATGGATTTTTTGGATTATAAAATTTATAGTATGCTATGTATAAATTTTTAAAACAAAGGTCCTGAAATTTACAAAATATAAAAATAATGTATGCTACGGCAGCGATGTTTGTTTTAACTGGAGCAGCCTGTTTTATGCTCGGTGCCCTTGCACAGCAAAATATATCGTACAGGAGAATTAGGACTGTCATGCTTGCCGATCCATATGTTTTCAAATGCCGGCAAAACATATTTAAGGCGGTAAGGCCGAAAATAGTAAGGAAACAAAAAAATATCTAATCCTTTTTTTATCTCAGTTAGCATTCCTTGGGAAAGCAAGTGAGGAACCCATTATCATGACTGCTCATTCAACGGAGACAGTGGAACACGAAGAAGGTGACAAGACTCGACCAATGAAATCTAAATCGCGAGCAGATGCATCGATATTTACGAAAATCGGATTGTGGAGTCGCACGCAGGCTTTCAAAATGGCAAGTCCAACTGAAAATAAGCAGAACGTAATATGATTGAGTTACCTTCAGGTCGAGTTAATGCCCCTGTCCATTGGGCAGGCTTATGATTCAGCTCATGAAGCTGGGCACGTAGAGGGTATCATGAAGTATGGCTTCCCGGGAATGGACGAAATACATGTGTATAAGAATTTTGTACTCTCCTACGATCGCCGAAACCGGATTCCGCATTGGGTGTGCGAGCACATCAAGGATGACTGTTTTAAGAGTTTAGACCAAAGAACAGTTCTCAAGCCGAATGAATATATTACGGACCACAGCATTCCCACAACCTTCTGCCCCAATATGCGGGACTTTCGGAACAGCGATTGGGTCGGAGGTCATATGGCCTCTCCTCAGAACTACAAATGCGACTATGAAAGGTTCGTCGAGACATACAAGTTCCCAAATATAATACCCATCAGTCGAGGACTCAAAAACCACCTTTGGAGACGTTTGGAGAAATATGTCGAGGAGCTGGCGAAAAGGTATGGTTCAGTATACGTATACACCGGCCCTCTATTCATGCCCCAGAGGATCTCCTTCCGAAACTGGGCGGTGCGCCATCACGTAATGGGCATGAATACTGTCGCAGTGCCAACTCACTTTTTTAAAATTATCATATGCGAGCAGGCGGATGATGACCTGCCCACTATGGAGGGCTTTGTAGTGCCCAATGCCGCAGTCGATAAGGAAATGGATCTGCGATCTTTTATGTCCGATATTCGGGATATTGAGCATTTCGCGGGTCTTAAGTTTTATGAGGGGAAGCAAAACCTAGAAGAGTCACCAGATACCGCGCCCGAGGACAACGATTCCTAAACACTGTTATCAAATGACTGTACGTGTTCTTATATAATATAATAATATAAATATAAAATGTCTTAACACGGCGACATGGAAAACATAATTTTGAACCAATTTTGCTAATTAACTTAGCCAAACAATCCTAATAAATAACTTGGAGCCAAAGAATCTTCTAGCAATTACCAATTTAAAAAAAACGGTTATATTTATTTAAAAGTTATACCACGATTTCATTATTATACAATTTAAATAACCTTTCTTATACAATATTTGTAAATACTGCGACTGCAATTTTGATTTAAATATATTCCTGGGCCAGTTTGCTGCTACTTTTTTTTAGCTTCTGGACTTGTGGGGTTCGGTGCTGGGCTAGGTGGTGCCTTTTTGGCTGGATTCCCTTCCTTGCTAGGTGGTTTTTTAGGATCTTCTTTGGCCTTGGAGCTGGTCACTGGTGGAGGTTTTCCTTGCTTGCTGGTTGCTTCATTTTTCTTTCCGTCCGTAGTATTCTTTTGTTCAGCCTTGACTTCCTTTACTGGTTTTGCATCCTTTTCTGCATTGACTTTCTTTTCAGGCTTTGCATCTTTTTGAGCCTTGACTTCTTTTCCAGGTTGGTCCCCTTTTCCAGGCTTACCATCTTTGCCCACCGGTTTGTTTTTGGAGGCCTTCTCCTTTTCCTCCTTAGCCTTGGCCGCCATAACGGCATCACCCACCGGAACATCGTTGATTTCGCAGGCAGGAGTCTTCTTCGGCTTGCCAAAGCACACTTCGGCCAACTTAACATGATCAAGATTATAGCCAGACACACCGCGTATCTTGGGCTCCAAGTTCTTGGAGCAGACATCCGCATGGAGCTCCTGCAGCTCCACCTCCTTGCCTGTTAGCGCCTTCTTGCACTCGCCATCGACATACTTCTTGATTTTGGCATCCAATTCCTTCAGTTCCTCCTCACTCACCAGGCACAAATCAAGGATCTGCTTTCGGAAGCTGGTGATCGGATCGTTCGTTTCCCTCGCTGTTTGCACCTCCTCCCTTGAGCGATACGATATGCCCGGGTCGGACATCGAGTGGCCCACATACCGATACGTGTTCATCTCGAGGACAATGGGTCCGTGCTCCAAGGCATAGTCCAGTGCGAACTCGGTGGCAGTGCGAACTGCCAGCACCTGATTGCCATCTACCCACAATCCGGGTATGTACTGGCCACGCTTATAGTAGTCCGTCATGGCGGAGGAGCGTTCCGCCTTGGTGCCCATCCCGTATTGATTATTCTCGCACACAAACACGACGGGCAGGCACCAGAGCTTGGCCATATTAAATGACTCGAACACTTGTCCCTGGTTGGCTGCCCCATCGCCATACAATGAAATACAGACTCCGCCGTCATTCCGATAGCTGTGTGCTAATGCCACGCCAGCGCCAACGGGCACCTGGGCACCGACAATGCCGTTGCCGCCGTAGAAATTCTCAGAGTACATATGCATGGAGCCACCTTTGCCCCGGCTGCAGCCAGGGCGAAAGCCAAGCAACTCGGACATCATTTCGAACAGCGAAACCCCCATCATGTAGCACCAGACATGGCAGCGGTACGCCGTTATCACCGAGTCCTGCTTGCGGAGCCGGGCCTTCATGCCCACGGCCACTGCCTCCTGGCCATTGTACAGGTGGCAGAAGCCGCGGATCAAGCGGCTCTTGTAGTAGTTGCTGGCCACCGTCTCGAATCGTCGCGACTCCACCATTTGGGTGTACATTTCCAAGGCGTCATCGCGGGACAGTGCAACGTCCAATGAGGGGCCTCCCTCCAGGTTGTAGCACTTGAACGACTGCCAAAGATGAGGTGCTATAGCATTTCTGTGGCGTATTTACAAAATATATTCTTTTATGGCTGGAAAACTACTACCCCTTTTAAGTAAAAGTTCCCTCTTTCCGTTTGGATCTTGTCTTACATAACAGACTCACATTTTTTAGGGTCAAACAGCTGGACTCGTGGCGGCGGAAAATCCCAAGAGCGACATTCTGGCCAGCGAACCTATGAATTAATGGCGATCGGACTCTCTTACACCGCAGCAGTGCACGGAGGCTAAGTGAATTTAACATTGTCCCATATATGGTTCGATTTTGGCCAGAAGTTTTTTAAAGTAAAAAAAAAACAACAGAACGACAGGTCAAGCAAATAGACCTAAGCAAACTTAAGACTATAAATAAACTATGATTTTTTGAAGAACATACATTGGAATAGATTATATAATTTGTTTACTGAACATCTGATATGAATCAACCAAGTAACGTCGTCTCAATCCCAATTGTCATAAACTATACCTCTTCGTTTTCAAGTCTCCAAAATTATCTCCTTGAATATTGACATCCTTAAAAAATATACACTACTTTATACAGTGCTCCCTATACACTTTCTTGTTTTCAGTTCTAGCGTATATTTTGTTGCATTGTATTTTATGAAAAAATCAATCGGAATTATGCCAGTAATTATTTACAGAATCTAGTATTCATTCTCTATACTTCAGGTGCTGTTATCCTGACTCCTGGATTGGAAATTGAAATGTTTGCTTTATTTTAAAAATAATTATGCTATACAAAAGACCTAAGATAAGAGTCAAAATCTCATATCTAAGGTATTTTGTTTATCAGTATCATAATTATTCTTAAAAGAAAGCAATCTTATTTCACTAAAGAATTGATGTACAATTGAATACCAATTAGTTAGGTATTTATTGTATTTCTTGTGATTATAACGTCGATTCTCGGTAGAATGTAGGTTGCCCAGGAATTCTGCATGATTTTCAAAATCCAAGAACGTGGCCATCATGTAATATACATATATCATTTAAGAATATAATAAGGCCCTTTTTTCGGATGTAACTATTAAGTATTCTTTCCGAGGTTTTTATGCTTAAAGTAAAGATGACCTATAGCCACTTACTAATACTTAATACGGACTGTTTCTGTTTGCAATATTTGCTGGAATTATCTCGTCTTTGCCCAGACTCTCGTTTATGTCAAACGAGTCTATAGGCTATCGAAATTAAGTAAGAAATGTTAAATCAATCGGTACTGGTTTGAAAAAATTAATTCTTTGATTAAAGCAGCACTCATAGTAAGATACAGAATTATAATTAAACGCTACTGATAGTCTTTTAACTCTATGCCAGTCTACATGTTCGTTGAGTGAATATTGTAAGATTTTCATATGTATGTATTTATTGTTAGTCAGTTTTCTATAATAATGCTCAATGGGTTATGTTTGATTGTATTTAATTATATTAATACAAGGGTATATTTAGCTGGGAAATTGTACTGAATTCTTGTTTTGTTTCCTTATCAGTTGCTGCTGTGAAATTTCCCATTATATTCAAAGACAACAACATACGCAAGCATGGCTTTGACACGAGCTGATAAGGCAGCACCTAGTAATAGTGAAGTGTCCAAAGTCAGTCTGAAACGCACATTTGAGGCACAAGGTTGACAAGCCTGAGACTTTCAATAAGGATTAATCTGAAGAAAAAAAGAAAGATGGAGAAACCTTTGCAGTTTTGTGGTAAGTGCGTAGATAGGGTATATACTGCGTTCATCCAAAAGCACTGAAAAGTAGATGAGAGTTAGTAAAACTCTCTGCCGGCACAACTTTGCTTATTTTCCTACACCAATGCAATTTCCACTTGTGTGTATTGTGGACCGACCGACCCCTACTGTAAATTCAAAGCGACGCTGGCAGCGGTTCATATGATTGTCCGTGAAAAACAAAACAGAGAGCACCGAGTGCGCTGAGAACATGGAAATGTTAAGAGAAAGCTCCGTATGGGAGCACAAAAATAAGAGCGAAACCTGTTGTTGTGGGGCATAAAACCCATGGCGCTCGCCGAGAGCATTTAGTATTTGTTCAAACGCCAAATCATAGAAGTCGAAGGCGGCTGTGCACTGACATCAGCTGCAACGATAAAGTGGAATAAATCCAATCTGCTGGAGAAAGCTCTGTGGGAAGCAGTAATTATTGCAGGCAGTAAATCAACATTTTCGATAAGCGAAGCCTTGTGGATCCCCGGCGCAACGGCATACCAGAGAACTAACGTCAACACCACTCGTGGAGGTGACTCATCGGTCCACTGCAATTACATAAATTCATGAAATCAAGCACAGCTCACCTGCCGTCCTCTTGGATCCTTTCAGCTTGCTGGCTGCTCGCGCTCATCCTCCTCGCCCTCTCCTCCGTCCCCTTGGTTCGCTCCTCTGACGTCACCATGGCCGACGCCGCCAAGCAAGAGTTCGCCCGCCGGCTGGCCATCTTCTCCATCAATGTGTACGGCAAGCTGTCGGCACAGAAATCCGGCGAGAACGTCGTCTTCTCGCCGTTCTCCATCCAGACCTGTGCGGCAATGGCCCGTGTGGGTGCCGAGGGCGAGACAGCCGCCCAATTGGACCGCGGCCTAGGCCTGGCCTCTAACGATGCGGAACAGATTGCCCAGAGCTTTAACCAGGTGCTGGCCACCTATCAGGACAGCCAGATCCTGCGCATCGCCAACAAAATCTTCGTAATGGACGGCTACCAGCTGCGCCAGGAGTTCGACCAGCTGCTGACCAAACAGTTCCTCTCGGCGGCGCAGAACGTTAACTTCGCCAAAAACGCAGAGGCCGCAGCTACCATCAACGGATGGGTGGAGCAGCGCACCAACAACCTCATCAAGGATTTGGTGCCGGCTAGCGCTCTGAATGCCGATTCGCGATTGGTCTTGGTCAATGCCATCCACTTTAAGGGCACGTGGCAGCACCAGTTTCCCAAGCACGCCACCCGACCGGATACCTTCTACCTGAACGGCGAACGCAGCGTCCAGGTGCCCATGATGAGTGTGAAGGAGCGGTTCCGTTATGCCGATCTGCCGGCGCTTGACGCTGCTGCTCTGGAGCTGCCGTATAAGGACTCAGACCTCTCCATGCTGATCATCCTGCCCAACAGCAAAACGGGTCTGCCCGCTCTGGAGGAGAAGCTGCGTGCCACTCCGCTGTCGCAGATCACGCAGGCGCTGCACAAGACCCAGGTGGTGGTCAAGCTGCCCAAGTTCAAGGCCGAGTTCCAAGTAGAGCTGTCGGAAGTCTTCCAGCAGGTAATATAGGCCGGAGATTCCACCAGAGGAAATATATAAACAGTGGAATTTTCCCCCCTCAGCTGGGCATGTCAAAGATGTTCTCCGATGGCGCCGAGTTCGGCAAGATGCTGCAGAGCCCCGAGCCTCTGAAGGTGTCTGCCATCATCCACAAGGCTTTTATCGATGTGAACGAGGAGGGAACCGAGGCGGCGGCTGCTACGGGTAAGTCTTCCTGCTTCCTTCTGTTGTGATATCTCTAAGGCATCCATCATCGTGTCCGCATGTCCCATTTGTTCATCCGTGTCTGTCTTCTTCCCATCCCGCAGGAATAGTGGTGCGCCGGAAACGCGCCATTATATCGCTGGAGGAACCTATAGAGTTCCTCGTCGATCATCCATTCACCTATGCCCTTGTCCATCAGGAGGAACTGCCCCTGTTTTGGGGCTCTGTTGTGCGACTAGAGGAGACATCACTCGACTTCAGCGAGCATGATGAGCTGTGATAGTGTCTCATTTTAATGCAATATCAATAAAGGCAGCTATTAATGTATATTTTTCAAAACGAAAATTTCTGCATTTGCCTGACGCTTTGGGGCGACCTTTATGGGAGCACAAGTAAAAGATTTTCAAACCACAAAAGCATGCCTGGGCAGCACTTCATAGACAGCATTGCATTCTTCGGACATTTCCATCTTAAACTTCCCTGGCATTTCCGTATAACATTTATATTTAAATTACAGCTATTATTATGTGTCGCGCTGTGATGTTCTGCCCGCCAGAGATGCCCAAACGATTTCATGTCCAGCATCCCTTCACATTTATTGTTATTAATGGGGACTCATCCGTTCTGTTTGCGGGAAACATAGTTAATCTCTAAAGTCAGTAGACCAACATCAACCAACATCACCGAATTCACAGTGCACGAATCGTACCAAACTGAATGTGTGGTTCCCCCTTCATCCAACTTTACAGGTATGGTCGTGATGCTCTGCTCGATGCCCATGGCCCAGCCGGATCCCAGACATTTCTACGTTGATCATCCATTTAACTACTATATTCTCAACAAGGACTCTGCCGTTCTATTCGCTGGTCACATGCAGAAGCTCTAAGCTGTCCCTGGGTACAATACTAACAACCAATCAACCATTTGCGTTTCGTGTCTCACCTCGCATTTGATTTTCAGGTGTGATCCAAATGCGCATGCTGATGCCGGAGTGGGAGCCCAAGCTTTTCTATGTCGAGCATCCATTCAGGTTTTACATTGTCAATGTGGACGCCACGGTTCTCTTTGCTGGTAGACTCATAACGCTGCAAACAAACCCAGCCTAATATGCCTAAGACTGCGCACAATCAAAGATCTTATATATACACTTTACACTTTTCTACTAACCAAGCATGTTACAAGTCCCTCAATAAAGTCAACGCAACTCAGCTAAGTTCTTCGTCGCCTCCACAGGATTCCGGGTGATGCCAGTGGCGGGTTTCAGACGCTATCACTTTGTTGCCAACCACCCGTTCGTTTACTACGTGAAGTCGCAAATTGATCTCCCGATCTTTGCCGGGCGACACTTGGGCTGAGCAATTAGGAGGTTAAGTTCAATGAAATAAGCAACAATGAAATAAATGGCTGTCACCTAATGGCTGTGATTTCGTCAAGTCCAAGTGATTTATAGAAATACATCTCGAAGCTCATCCAGGCTTGACGGCTTAACACGCATAGCTAAACTGCTTGAGGCACCGTAGCTGATCAAGTGGAGCTGGCAAATAGTTGTTCTTTAAGTGCTAAGCCCTACACTCGAAAGATGCTCCTCTGGTCTCATCTGCAAGCCGGGACTCTGCTCACGATTCTGCTCTCTGTGGCGAACGGAAGCTTTTTGCCCGGCTCCTTTAATTGTGAGTAGAGGGGGTACTCCAAATGATGAGGGATAATCAAGGAGGAGCTCCATCCCACAGTGACCCTGTACAGACAGATGCCCGCTCTGTATCAGGTGGATGACTACGACCTCTGCCTGGACAATGCCTCTGGCAGCTACTGCATGGCTTATGTGGAGATTGAGCCCAATGCTAGTTCCACTTTGTGGCACCTTATCGACTCAGTGTCGCGTGATTCTAAGCATCGTTTCCGCCACGATGTGGTCCTGCGGGGCGTGTGTCTTGAGCGCTGCCTACGCACTCTCAACGACTCATCTGTAGCTCTTGAGCCCTACGAGGGAAGAGGTGTGCAGGACGAACAGTTGAGCACCTACTTCATGATGGTGCATCGGCGGCCAGAGGACGCGGATGACCGTCAGCTTTATAGTGAATTGGTCAACAGCTGCCTAAATCTTGAATTTAGTCAGAAGTTTTCGCTCCGGGTGAGCAGCCAGATCGAGTATTGTGTGTCAGCGGATGATCACTTGGAAATGGGTATGTTCACTTTACAGCTAACATTTCAGTTCGCAGAGACTTATCACGCTATAGTCTATAAAATTAAACAATCAAAACAAAATAAATTTGACTAATATTCAAATTTAATTCTGATCTGATTATTCCCTTTAACGTTGCTCCTGACTAGCAGAATGTGATATAACTAACAAATCCTAAGATTGCTTGTATTTTTAAATAAAATCCTGGACCTAACAATGAAGTGGATAATACAAACAAAGACATTATAATAAAAGGATGAGTCATACGACTTTTGCACTCAAATATTTCGTGCTGGCTTCAGACACTCTTGAATTTTTGTTTTAAGCCGAAGAGAGAGCACTCTTTTGTACGTAAAAAGTGAAAGTCGAAAACTATAAGCATTCTAGATCTGTACGCACGAATACGACCTTTTAGCTTACAAAAAGCAATTTAAATGTATGGGCGTTATAAATCCTTGTACTATAAGGAATTCGGTACAATTTAACATATTTTAATGATACCGATTTTTTCTAAACACAGATACTCTTGATCTGGTTGCTTACACTGTCGGGATCACCATCGTCTTGCTCGCAGTGTGCTCATCTATCTATGATTATTGTATAAGTAATGCCGATAATTTTTATAGGAAGCCTCCAAAGGGTCGCAGTAAGTACAGAGCCTAAGGAGGAACAAGTTGGATTGTCTGAATGACCTTTAAATATCCAACAGAGCAGCAGCTTCTTAGTTCATTTTCGCTTGCTCGGAATTACTACCGACTTACCGAGCCGCATACTACTGATTTCGCTAGGGATTTAAGTTTTTTCGACGGTTTCCGAATGATCGGGGTAGTCGTCGTTATCCTGGCCCACACTTTGATGGTGTTCATGACTGCCGCTATTGAGAATCCCGAGTTTTACGAGCAGTTTATTTACTCGTTTTGGTCATCGGTTACTCAGAACGGACATGTGGCCATCCAAATATTTTTCGTGATGAGCGGTTTCCTACTTTACGTGGACTTCACTCAACGCCAACTGGTCAACCCGAAGTCAGACACTCTCGAGTGCATCGCGGTATACTTTCGCCTATTCTTTTACAGATACTTTAGGCTCATCCCGTCAGTCCTCGCCCTGATCCTGTTCAACGGTACGGTTTTGGTTCGCCTGCAGGACGGACCGTTTTGGCGGCACTTAACCGAAGCCGAACGGGTGTTTTGCCGGACTAAGTGGTGGAAGAACGTCTTCTTTGTGACCAATCACATGATGGAGCACAGTGTGGGTTCACAATACTCCAATCTAGGGGTATAAGGTTCTCTAAGACAATTATTTTTCAATTCCTCTTTTAGTGCTCCCACCAGACCTGGTATTTGGGGGCGGATATGCAGCTGTTCGAGCTATTCCTGATCGTGCTAGTCATAACCAAAAAGTAAGGAGCACAAACTCCGGCGCTACTCCTCTTGTAACTCACTTATTTTTAGGCATCCGCGGCTCGTCAAACCCATATACATAACCCTGATGGCACTGGCAGTAGGCGTTCCCGCCATATTGACCTACGCTCTTAAATTAGAAGCTGTCTACCATATTAACCCAGAGTGGGTTTTCGCAAGTTGGGAAGAAACGTTTTGCTAAGATAACTCCAACCTTTTTTACTTCCTATTTTTAGGACATACCGCTTCTTGTTCTTCCGGTACGCGGACACCTTTTACCAGATGTATCCGACCTTTTACACGAATCTGAGTGGCTACCTAATGGGTTTCGTGTGTGGTCACCTCTACTTGAGCCAGCGTTCCAAGGCGACTGTCCTCCGGGGACAACTGAAATATGAGCTGGCCATGTGGTTACTGCTACCGGCGGCGCTGTTAATACTCTTCTCCGGCTATATATTCATCTACTATGACTTCGCCAAGCCCTCGATCTGGCTGGCTGTATACGCTGGACTTTACAAGAACCTGTGGGTGCTGATCTGCGCGGGATTCGTGTTCCTCATGTGCTGTAAGGTGGGAGGTGAGTTAGACGTAGTTTGAAATCCTTTTGATATTGCCAACCACTCACCAATCTCCAACAGGAATAGCGTACGGTTTCTGCACCTTGCCGATGTTCCGGCCGCTGGCAAGGATCTCCTTTCAGGCCTATCTCTGGCACCTTGTAGTCTTGCGCGTGGTTACAGGGTACTTAAGGCAGCCGAGCCATGTGTCCAGCGTGTTCTTGGTAAACATATTGCCTAGCTTGCTTAACATTGTAACATAAATTTTAATTTAGATTTGCCATCTGATAAGTGCGCTTTTTCTGTCGCTATTTGTGGCGTTTTTAATGGCGCTGCTGCTGGAATATCCTCTCGGAGAGGTTCTGCGCTGCATGTTGAAACCTCGCACAAGTATTTAATAATGCTAGGCTGTTTGCTTTTAATTAAATTCTATTATTTACAGTTAAAAAGGACATCAAAACGGAAATTCAAATGGCAGGCGCCCAGTCAGCTGCTTAAAGTGGCCGTATTCCGCGGCAGGGTGTTTCAATTCAACGCGTTAAGGAATTCACAATGAACAACTAGGGCGGCAAAATCATTTTTTTAATTCACAAATTTATTTTACAAGTTTACTAAAATTAGGTATTCGATAATGATTAAATGTTTGGTTAAACTGTAGAGTTAAGTATGTCGATTGGCAAACGTTAATTGGTACTGCAATAAGAATAATAAATTTGATGTCAATATTTTAGCTAATTTTCTACCGCTAGATTATAACAACGGATGAACCGCCACGCAGAGTTGAGTATTTAGCTACTAAAAGTACATCTGCAGTGTTTCGCTGCAAAAAATACTGTCATAGAGGTGGAGAAACATCGATGTTCACTCACATCGATGTTTTCGATGTTTTTGGCAAAAAACATCGATGAAACATCGATGTTTTCAATAATAAAATAGCAATTTTTTAAAATAAAAATGTTCAACAACAAATATCAAATATCAGGTTTAATATCAATAAAAACAAATAATAGTTCTTACTTCTTTTTTTCTATCCTTAAACTAT